>JAHKKF010520568.1:0-22118 GCA_019740295.1 Labeo calbasu | reverse complement strand
GACACAGGAACTGCTTCAGGAAGGCCGGCCATGATGGGTGCAGACTCAGGAGCAGAAAACACAACGTGAACAGGCTGTGGCTTGACTGAGATGGCCTGGGCAGGCTGTGACTTGGATGACGTGGCGTTAGCAGGCTCTGATGTGGCGGCCATCTTGTGCAGTGGCTCTGGCGTGGCAGCCATCTTGTGCAGTGGCTCTGGCGTGGCGGCCATCTTGACAGTGCTTGGCTCGGGAATGATGGCTGTAACTTGACTTGAGACAGAAGCGACAGCTGTAATTTGACTTGACACAGGAACCACAGTAGTAGCTTGACTTGACACTGGAAACACAGCTTTAGCTTGACTTGCCTTAGGAAGAGCAGCTCTGACTTGACTTGATGCAGGAAACACAGCTCCAGCTTGATTTGACACAGGAACAACAGCTGTAGCTTGACTTGACTTGACAACTTGACTTGACTCAGGAAACACAGCTGCAGCTTGACTTAACTTGGAAACTTGACTTGACTCAGGAAATACAGCTGCAACTTGACTTGACTCAGAAACTTGACTTGACTCAGGAGACGCAGCTGCAACTTGACTTGACTTGGAAACTTGACTTGACTCAGGAAACACAGCTGCAACTTGACTTGACTTGGAAACTTGACTTGACTCAGGAGACGCAGCTGCAACTTGACTTGACTTGGAAACTTGACTTGACTCAGGAGACGCAGCTGTAACTCCATATAGCTCTGGTATGGCAGCTGTGAAGTGACGGAGCTCTGTTTCCGCCGCCATCTTGTGAACAGACTCCGCCGCCGCCGCCATCTTGTGAACGGGCACCGCAGTCGCCGCCATAGCACGAGCGCGCTCCGACACGGCCGCCATTTCACGAGCGATCCAGGCGGCAAACATGTTTGTAGCATCGTGCTCCAGCATGACCGTCTATCTGCGAATGGGACGCGCGGTCGCCATTGCCGCGTTGTCGCGCTCCCTCTGCGCGACCCCCACGGTGCACGGCGAACCCACACACAAAAACGCAAAGTTTAAGAAATCCTCCAGTGACGAGCGCGGGCCCTCGCGTCTCAGTTGTGTACGGAGGGGCTGGTTCACGCCGTCACAGAAAATCTCAATTATTATACAGTCCGGGAGAGTGGAGTGGTTAGCTATGGAAATAAATTCACGGGTGTATTGTTCGAGTGTGTGTGATCGATGTTTGATCCTGCAAAGAGTTATGTCCGTGTCCATATCGGCTGATTGTCCGGGGGTGAAGCTGCTGGATCCTGTAGTGATGGATTGTTCTGTAACGGTGAGTGAATGACGAGAGGCGAGCGGATCCATACGCGAGCTTTTATTAGGACGAGACAAGGACATGGTCGTACAGGCAGGGTCGAGACAGGAGCAGACAGGTATATCACAGGCAGTCGAAGAGAATAATCCAAGAAACAAGAGCGATAATCCACAAGGCAGGCGGCTAGACAGACGTAAACGAGAAAACCAGGCGGGAGATCAAAAAACCAGGAACTAGGAACTTGGAATAACAACAAAACAATCACAACAATCCATGAAGTGCAACTGGGGAGGACCGGGGTTTTTACAGAACGCCTGATTGGTCACGGGGGCTGACGCAATCAGTGCGGTGGAGGATGGGAGATGCAGTCCAAAGTGCAACGTAACAGTCAGAGTGAAGTGGAAAGATGAGAGTGACATCTGGTGGTGAGCAGTCCGTAGGTCACCGACCAGATTCGTGACATATATATTTAAGAGAAATATGTTATTTATGTACAAAATGTTTTTATTTATATATAACAAATTATATAAAAATTACATAATAATTATACACAGTACACATACATATATTAGGCAAACTCAAACTTTTATTTGCTATTATTTGCGATTAATCGTTTGACAGCCCTATTTAAAATATTTTTACTGTTTTATAATATAATTTCAAATGTAATTTATTCCAGTAATGGCAAAGCTGAATTTTCTGAAATCTTTCTGATATGCATTATACCTGTCGTTACTGTCCCATTTGATCATATAAAAGCATTGATTTTTTTTTTTTTTAATTGCTACTCAATCTTATTGGATGTACGTGCCTCTAACTACATTTCTGCAAAAAAAAAAAAAACGTATCTGTAATTATGAATCACTGCAGTTTCCAGTTGAAATGAACGCTTGAGGAAGCAAAACTCCAACAACTTTGATTCCTTTTAACACATAGTATGATTTTCAGGATTAGAATTTCGATTAAGAAAGCCTAATTTTTGCACAATTCCTTGCACAATATTATGTTATGACTTCAAAACCTTTTAACATACTGCAAGAGATCACTGACACTTTTAAACATAAGCATCACATATGTGACCTTGGACCACAAAACCATAAGGGTTTGTTAGGATAGGACAATATTTGGCCGAGATACAGCTATTTGAAAATCTGGAATCTGAGGGTGCTAAAAAAGCTAAATATTGAGAAAATCGCCTTTTTTCCAAATGAAGTTCTTAGCAATGCATATTCCTAATCAAACATTATTTTTTGATATATTTACAGTAGGAAATTTGCAAAGTATCTTCACGGAATATGATCTTTACTTAATATCCTAAGGATTTTTGTCATAAAAGGAAAATCAATAATTTTGACCCACACATTGTATTGTTGGCTATTGCTGCATGTCTTCCTGTGCTACTTATGACTGGTTTTGTGGTCCAGTGTCGCATATACAGTTTATCTTCATATACACTATATGTATATAGTTTTCTAACTAGTAAGTTTGCTTGGTAGCTCGATACGGTGTTATGGTTGTAAGGTGAAGTGCTCCGGTATGAATCCCGTCAAACTCCCACGTATAAGAAAGTTAAAGTAGCATGATTGCATCAGCGAATGCATTTTTATATCACTTTTTGTATTTGTTAACACTGTTGGGTTTAGGGTTGGGTTTGGTGTAGGGTGCATATTATTTTCCAACACGATAGAGCATTAACCGCAGTACGTGCCTGTACCAACATAATAAAAACATGGCCATAGTCATCTATCGAACCTGCATTTTAGCACTCTTCACTGGACATTTCACTTTGAAAATTTGAAAACACGCAGTAAGGTACGTAATAATGGTGTTGCAAAAACGTCGACACAAGCACGTATTTTCAATGAGCCTAGGCTGGTAAAATCTTTCTTCCCCTAAACTACTGACATTGGTAGTGTATGTTATGTATATACAGTATCTGATTAATCTAATATGTGTGTAGGATGTGCTTGGGGTAGTTAACCCACTAGCAAAGCGCTGTAGTTTACCAGTGTTTATTCACTGTTCAGCTTCTGCTCGCTTTATTGACTATCACTGAATTTATTAAACGATCCTTTTTTTATAGATTTTTCTCCTTGGAAAAAAAGGAAATAGTGCATTGTTAATATCTTGCAGAGTTATTTTTTTATCATATTTTCATTAACAGTATGCTTAGATTAAAATGGTTTAACTATTGCAGTGATGTACATTATCAAAACAGACCATCAAAACACCTTTTATAACTTACATTTTCATTAGAAACTTTCTTTAACACGATTAACAAAGAAATGGTCAGGAGCAAAAATTACTCCAAGATCAGAATTTCTGCCCTAATGAAATTAATTCATTAAGTATTAAGTACAGACTATTTTATAGACAGAACTGCTCCAAGTACTCTGGATCAGTGTTGTGAAAAGTTACTTTTAAAAATAATGCATTACAATATTGCATTACTCCCTAAAAGAGTAACTGATTACGTTACTTAGTTACTTTTTATGGAAAGTAATGTGTTACATTACTTTTTTCCGTTCTGAGCCAGGCTTGTTTGTTTGTAATAGAAAGTGCTATTTTTGGCAAATGTAAAAGCTTTTTCACACCAAAACTGAAATGAATACACCTCAGGCTGAAGGAAAAGCAAATTCATGTCTGTATAGTAAAACCCAGGAGAAGAAAGTTCAACAAAAAAGCACAAATGTTAGTTTATAAGTCATTTTAGCTTATTAGCCTGGTTGAATTGGATGATCAAAGATCAGCAGCAAAGATGGTTAATAAAATTAGATTAAATACATAAAGGATATTTGTGTTATTTCACATATGTAATTAGAGTAGGTTTGCAACATATCATATATTTCACTGTTTTTATTAATTTTGAGGAATACTGAATCTGTGAGATAATTAATGCATGTTCACATTTAGTCTAGAAATACACTAACATCATGTTTACACGGTGTACACAACGCCTCTGCATTTACTCCCGATTTCTCTCAACATGGGAACAGGAGAGCTGTCAGTCAATGAATGGGAAAACAAAGTAACTGGCGTTGCTTATTTTAAAAAGTAACTCAGATATTTTCTTGCAAATTAAGAAGTAGGGCTGGGTATCGTTCAAAAATTTTCGATATTGATGCCGATACCGATGCCTTGACTTCGATACTGGTTCCTAAACAATATTTTTCCGATACCAATTTTATGAAATCAATTTTAACAAGATTACATTATCTCAATTTTTTTTTTTGTCATCTTATTGACGTTTATACAGATTCAAAGACTTCTGAGCCACTGCACTAAGGAACAAAATATATCCAACACAATAAATCAGTGAAAATAATTTTAATAAAGCTCAGTTTTCAGTTTATACATCTGTTAGGCTACATTCACACTAGTGCATGTTCGTTTTAAAATGCATGCCTCAGACAGAATCCTAATTTCTATTAATTTTCCACTAATTTACTGACAAGCACTAGCACCTTCCAGCGCTGTCTGCCGGTATGTATAACGTTATGTGCCTTCTCTCTTCTGCAGTCGCTGTTCTGACTCAGAGGACATAACATATTTCAACAACATTACATGGCCAAAACACACATTCAACGCCAAATGGAAGTTATTACAAACACTCACTGGTGGTTTAAAATGAGTTTTGAATAAAAGCGGAATATAAGTCTTATTTATTGTCTTATGTAGCATCATGCTACAGTGTTTGATCACACTTTCGGTCGTGTAGTATGGACAGATATCTGAAATGAATGAGGATTTTTTTCAACAAAAACGCACCAGTGTAAACGTAGCCTTATATCTAAGGGGGTTGTACGTTAATGCTTTCACGCTACAGGTTTACATGTGAGCCACATCTCTGAGTGTAACCGGTGTAAACCAGCAGGTGTGTTCGACTTTGTCGCGGCTCTGCGCAGGATCAAAAGAGCTATAGAGAGCAGAGTGCTTCATATGCTTTCGGATCGCTCTCACGGATGTGCCGCACGAGGACGGTTTGTTGCTACGTCGACTCAAAGTTTAAATTAGTTGAACTTTTGCCACTGTGTTCTGAAGGGCTGCTCATTCTGCGTTCAGTGTGAAAGCCGCCGGTCTGTGCGGCGCCACTTCTAGTCGAACACACCTAGTGCTGCAGGCTTATTGGCACACTGACGTTGACGAGATTAACCCCTTAGGTATCAAAGTTTGGTACTGAGCGACAAGAGGTTTTTCGATACTCGATGGTATCGAGGCATTTCAGTCGGTGCCTAAAAAGTATCGAACTCGATACCCAGCCCTATTAAAAAGTAATGTGTTACTTCACTAGTTAATTGAAAAAAGTAATCTGATTACGTAACTCACATTACTTGTAATGCGTTATCCCCCAACACTGCTCTTGATTTGATTTAATGCCACTAGCATGGCAAACTTGGCAAGTCCAGAGATAATTTCAACCTCAGAAGGTACACAAAATGCCAATTAAATTAGTCAGCCAATCAGAACAGAGCTTGCCAGATAGAGAAAGCGCAATCCAGTTTTGTGTGCATCAGATGGTCAGTAAGTAATTGTAGGCGGCCCGTGGGTGTTTTGTCTGAAGTTGAATCCACTACTGTTCAAGTGGCCGTATTCTTCAAATGTCCCATGATGAAGCGATTGAACGTTTCGGTTCATTCAGTTCTCAAGTGCCTCTTTGTATATTACAGAACAAATTCTTCGGGCATTATTGTTGAGAGACTCTTGGCAAACGGTGAAATTCACTAGAAACAGAGCCAGTTAACTCAGACGCTGCCCACAGAATCTTTTAAAAGCAGTTGCTAAGGGACCGGAGCTTTGTTTCATTTGATACTTGATAATGAGGCTTTGAGTAAAAGAAAATGAAAAGAAACAATGAAGAAGGCAGGGGCTGCATCTATCTGCTGTACTAAAAAAACATGGCTGTTTGTTCTTTGTTTTTCTCTATGCAGTTCCTGACACGGCCCCCACCGATGTCGGAGGTGGGGGCGGCTCCAAGTCAGAGTTAGTAATAACATGGGAGGTAAGTCATCTGTCTATATTATCACTCCCTCTGTGCGAGGTAATAGTTTTGGCTAATTAAATGGAATTGAATGGGGGTGTTTATTACCTCAGTCAAAGCCAAGCCTGTTTTCCATCTGGGCCCTTTACTCCCGTAATGGCATTCAATTCAAATTTGGTTGTATATTAGAATGCGGTTCATTTGCGCTCTCAAGAGGTTGCATCACTTTGCAAAAACTGTGTGGGATTTGGAAAAGCACTGGGTGTGAACCTGAGGCTGGATCTGGTCTGTATGTTTTAATATCACTATAGTTTCTTGTTTCCCTCCCAGCCTGTGCCTGAAGACCTGCAAAACGGAGACGGTTTCGGGTACATCATCGCTTTCCGGCCGCTGGGGGAGGTCAACTGGACGCACGCTGTCACTTCCGTACCGTCGCAGTCCCGTTACGTGTACCGTAATGAGAGCATCCCGCCCTTTTCTCCATTTAGCGTCAAAGTGGGTGCCTACAACACCAAAGGCCAGGGACCGTTCAGCCCCGTTACCATTGTGTTCTCGGCTGAGAATGGTAAGACTGCGAATCGCAGTATGAGCAGCACACAAAAGCTTACCTTTTCAGTCATTTGGAGTGTTTTTAATAGATTTTTCTTTTCGCTATATATTTATTCATCTATTGTGAGGTGCATAAAACATTCAAAGAACAGGCTGGGATTGATTCCTTTACCACCAGCACTTTATTATGTGCAGCACTGAAAGAACACAGCTCATTTTTTAACAAATGGACAAGGATAAGCTATAGATTTAGATTATATAATGTTGTATCGTTTTATAGGTTTCTCCAACGCTGTTGGTGGCAATTTTCTGTTCTTTTAGCAGTAAATTACCCTTTTCTTAACAGGAAATATATTTGATAGTTTGCTGAATGTCCACAAATCCATAGTGCAATTTTCTTTTCATAGTAACTACAAAGTAAAGCATGTACTATAATGGCTGTACGTAAGGTTGTGTTGTAAATGTCAGGTGGTTTTAGCTCTGGAATCTCATGCTCAGCATTTGAAGCAGCAGTGCGAGATTCTTTCGGCTTGTTAAGATCAGTTTGAGATGAGCTATTACAGCGTGGAGTGACGGGCAGACAGTGGTGTGTCAGGAAGCTACCGCATTAATTGAATTCCTGTACAGATAATGTTCCTTTATGTCACTCAGCTATCCTATTAAAATAAAAGCCAGTAATTTACCATTTTAGAGACAAAAGATTTTGCATCAGTCATTTATAAATTATTTTTCATCAGTCTCTGATTTGTGCACTGACGATTATGCTTAGCTTTTTTTCTCATCTTGTCTCTTCTAGTCTTGTCTTGTCTCTTTCCTCCTTTTTGCATCCTAGCTGTTCTCTTTGTCTCTCCTCTTCTCCTAATCTCGTCTTTTTTTTTTCATTTTATTTCACATCTTCTCTTTTAGTTTTGTCTCTTTTTCATCAATCTTTGTCCTATGCTCTCCTCTTCTTGTATCTGTTCTTTCAATCTTGTCTCATTTTGGTTTTCTCTCGTCATAGTCATGACTCTTCTCATCTAATCTCAACTCATCCTTCCTCTTTCAGTCGTGTTTTAGCTTTTCATCTCATCTCATGTCTTCTCTTTCAGTTTTGTCTCGTTTTCATTTGTCTTTGTCATGTTCTTTCCTCTTCTTGTCTCTGTTCTTTCAATCTTGTCTCATTTTGGTCTTCTCTCGTCATAGTCATGACTCTTCTCATCCAATCTCAACTCATCCTTCCTTTCAGTCTTGTCTTAGCTTTTCATTTCATCTCATGTCTTCTCTTTCTGTTTTGTCTCTTTTTCATCAATCTTGTTCCTATCCTCTCCTCTTCTTGTATCTGTTCTTTCAATCTTGCCTCATTTTGGTTTTCTTTCGTCATAGTCATGACTCTTCTCATCCAATCTCAACGCATCCTTCCTCTTTTAGTCTTGTCTTAGCTTTTCATTTCATCTCATGTCTTCTCTTTCAGTTTTGTCTCTTTTTCATCTGTCTTTGTCATGTCCTTTCCTCTTCTTGTCTCTGTTCTTTCAATCTTGTCTCATTTTGGTCTTCTCTCATCATAGTCATGACTCTTCTCATCCAATCTCAACTCATCCTTCCTTTCAGTCTTGTCTTAGCTTTTCATTTCATCTCATGTCTTCTCTTTCAGTTTTGTCTCGTTTTCATCTGTCTTTGTCCTATCCTCTCCACTTTTTGTATCTGTTCTTTCAATCTTGTCTCATTTTGGTCTTCTCTCCTCATAGTCATGACTCTTCTCATCCAATCTCAACCCATCCTTCCTCTTTCAGTCTTGTCTTAGCTTTTCATTTCATCTCATGTCTTCTCTTTCAGTTTTGTCTCGTTTTTATCTGTCTTTGTCATGTCCTTTAGTACTGCCCTTCAGAGGCTACAGAAGATAGTTACCCTGGCTCTTAATACATTGTGTTTCCTTCTGGAGCATCAGTGAGCGTTTGAACCTTTTGTAATAGTTGTGTCATGAATCTGGTCAGTGACCTTCGGTCCTCTCACCACCAGATGTCGCTCTCGCTCTGTCATTTCACACAGACTGTTGCACTACACACCGGACTGCGTATCCCGTCACCCATCGCGCTGATTGCGTCTACACCTGAAAGCCCCGGACTTTCCCTCTGTAACTGACCGAGTATTGTGGAGTTGTATTGTGGAGAACTATGTACGTTGCGTTTAGCGCTCTCCTAGTGCTAGCAACCTTTACTTAGTCGTCCCCTAGTTTCCTAGTTCCTGAGTTTCCTGGTTCCTGAGTTTCCTAGTTCCCTTAGTTTAGCTTTCCCGCCTGGCTATCTCGTTTCGTCTGTCTCGCCGCCTGCCTCTTGGACTTCTCGCTCGTTTTACGGAATACCCCTCTGCTTCGCCCTATGGATTATGTTCGCGACTGATCGACCCACGCCTGCTTCACGGACTACTCTTGTGCCTCACCCCAGCATACCTGTTTGTCATTGTTTGACCCTGCCTGTTTTCACCATGTCTCTGTCTCGTCCAATCAATAAAAGCTTGCGTATGGATCCCCTCGTCTCTCTCTCCATGTTACAAGTTGCATATGAGTCTCTCAGTTGTCCTCAGTGTGCAAAGATGGATCTCAAAATCAGACAGTCATTGTGGAAAGGGTTCAAATACACGAAAATGCTGAAAAACCAAAGAATTTGTGGGACCTGCAGGATTTTTCTGAAGAACAGCAGGCAGTTTAACTGTTCAGGACAAACAAGGGACTCATGAACAACTATCACTAAACAAAAAACACAGCTGTGGATCATTCAGGCAACAACACAGTATTGAGAATCAACTGTATGTAAACTTTTGAACAAGGTCATGTTTATAGTTTCAAGTATTATTTTCTCCTGTGGACTATATGTAAACATCTTTTATGCGAAATATCTTATTCAGGTCAGTACTAAATAAACAGTAACATGCATTTTGTATGGAATAATTAACATTTTTAATGATTCTAAACGGGGGATGCAAACTTTTGACAAAGCTGTATTCTCTTTTAGTTTTGCCTCATTTACATCTCTCTTTGTTGCAGCCTCTTCTCTCTTTTTCTTTTCTATTCTCTTTCGGTCTCATTTTGGACTTCTCTCTGCGTAGTTTTTTCTCATTGTGTTTCATCTTGTTTCATTTTATCTATTTCAGTTTTATCTTGTCTCCCTAACTCTCTTTTCTTTTTCCTTTCATCTCGTTTCAGCTTCTCCCCTTGTTGTTCCTAGTTCCTCTTCTCATCTTTAGTTTTTTTTATCTTCTCATTTTATCTCATTTCTATCTCATAGTCTTGTCTCTTCTCTTTCAGTTTCATCTTATTTCATCTTCTCATTTGTTTTCTTCTTGTCTTTTCTCCTCTCTTTGCTTTCAGTCTTATCTCTCTTCTCTGTTTTGTCTTCTCTCACCATCTTCACTCTTTTTTATCACATCTCATCTCTTTCAAGTTTGTCTCGTTTCCATCTCTCTTTGTTGCATCCTCTTTTTTTCTTCCTGTCTCTTCTTGTCCTATCTTCTTTCATCCCATCTTGTCTCTTTCTGTCTTCTAGTTTTCTGTTTTTGTCTCTTCTCATCTCATCTAGTCTTTTCTTTCAGTCTTATTTCGGTTTCTCCCCTTGTTCCATCCTAGATCTCGTCTTTTCTAATCTTGTCTTCTCTCATTTTGTGCCTTCTCTCCTTGTAGTTTTGTCTCATTTATTTGTCTCTCCATTGCATCCTTTTCTCATCTCTATTCTTTCGGTCACATTTTCATCTTCTGTTTTCATAGTCTCCTTTTGTTTCATCTCGAATCCTCGCTTTTAGTTTTGTCTTAGTCGTCTTTTTTTTGCTGTTCTCATATTTTCTTATCTCTTTTCTTCTCCTTTCTTCTCGTCTCTATGCTTTTCTTCTGTCTTTATGTATTCATCTTTCTCTCTTTTTATCTTTCCTCTCAGAGCCCAGTGGCGTTCCAGACGGCGTGTGGGCCAGAAGCATTTCTGCTACTGAAATTGAAGTGAGCTGGCACATTCTCAGCGCTTCCCCAGAAAGAGTGTTGGGCTATGAGGTGCGTCCCTTCTTCTAAATGGAAATGACTCTCTGTCCGGTTTTGAAATGCACTGTGGGTTCTGTCAGAGCCTGTCATCTCCCACGCTGCACCTCAAAGTTCCCTCTGTACCCATGGAAACGCTCCATTTGAAAATAAGAATAGGGTACCCTGTTCTTACCGCATGCATAGGAGGCCCTCTCTGCAGCATGGGCGAAATGGCTTTTCCTCATCCTTTTTAAGGACACAGAGAACACATTACACATTCCTCTCTGGAACTCTTCATCCATGTCACCCCAAACCCACTGTGTGGAAATAAGTGAAAAACTCCTGTATAATAATTCTCCTGTACTGAACATCCTGGCATTGTACCATTATATCCGTGAGACTTTGGATCCAACAGGCTGTGCTTTCTCTCCATTGCTCTTGAAATCAGGTGGTGTACTGGGAGGACGATACAAAACCAGAGACCATGGGCAAAGTCAGAGTGTCTGCCAATCAGAACAAGGTTAACATAAGCGGTCTGAGAGGATACACTCAGTATTTCCTGACAGTGAGCGCTTTCAACACGGCAGGAACTGGCCCTCTCTCTCCCACCATCAACGTGACCACTAAGAAGTCCCGTGAGTATATGCTTGTTAGAAATTATCTCTGCAGATATATGTTTTTTTTTTTGTCTAATTTTAACATTTGCATTTTGTAAAAAAAAAAAAAAAAAATTATAATTATAATTAATAAATTAATTAATTAATAAAAGTAAAAAATGAACTTTTTACTGTTTAAACAGAATAAAGACACCTGTCATTTGGTATATTTTTTCCCAAGGGTTCATTTATTTGATCAAAAATACAATAAAAACAGTAGTATTGTGGAAAAATAAAACTCTTTTCTATTTCTATTACAAATGCCATTTATTTCTGTGATGGAAAAGCTGAATTTTCAGCAGGCATTACTCCAGTCTTCAGCGTCACATGAATAGAAAGCATTTATTTGAAATGGAATTTTTTGCATCATTATAAATGTATGTACTGTCACTTTTGTTGTGTGTCCTTGCTGAAAAAAGTAAAGAAAAAGAAATATTAGAAGGATTATTGGTCAAGGGTTCTGTCAGCATTTAATCACCGCTATCATTCCAAACATTTATGTCTTTCTTTTTTGTCCGTAGGAAATAAAAAGAGATATTTAAATGACGGTTCATGCTGCTCTTACTCATACAGTGAAAGTTGTCCTTAATTTGCGTACTACAGTTGTAATCGGAATTATTCAACCCCCTTGACCTGCCAGACATTTTGCCGCAGAGAACAAAATTTTACAAAAGCAAGGCATCAGTACACTATTAGAGGAAGTTCATTAGTACACATCTGAGCAATTCTGAGAATGTAACGTGATGAATAATAAAAAAAAAATCTAATTGGCTTTAAATGTTCATGTTCAAAATTATTCAACCCCCTAAAGTCAAATTTGGTGCAGAATCTTTTGTTCTTTAAAACCACCAATAAACGCTGTTTGGAAGTGCTTAGCAATCCTGGCCCATTCCTTGCCTGAAAAAGATCACTGATAATCTTTGGTTTTCGCATTGCCACTGCTTTCTTCAAATTCAGTGAAATATTTTCAATGAGAATTAAATCTGAAGACTGAACAAGCCACTTAAGAACATTTTTTGACTGATCCCTGAACCAAGCATAAGTAGATCTGGATGAATACTTTGGGATGATTGTCCTGCAGGAGCGTCCATTGATCATCAGCTTCAGTCTCTGCACCAAAGGCATCACAATTCTTGCCAAAATGGCCTGATACTTCAAAGAATCTGTTATATCCTTCATACGATCATGATTTCCACTTCCTGCTACAGTAAAACATATATTTTTGACAATGGAGATGAATAAATAAAATTGCAGGTTTTTCTCAGTTGTTCTGATCAAACATTTTATGATATTGTGATTTTTTTTGTTCAACACCCTCAAAGATTATCTGGTACAACACATTTTAAACACAGAAATAAGTCTGCCAGCCGTGTCTCTAGGAACTTTTAATGTCTTGGAAATCTCCATGTAGCCTTAGACTTTCTAATATAATAAAACTATTTCTTCTCTATCTCTCTAACTTTTGTGAAAGCTCTGTTGACTTTGCCATATTTGCTACTCAGATTCAGCACATATGGGTTAAATGTATGTATGTGTAACAGCCCAAGCTAATTTTGTGTTTTAATAGAGTTTCTAAAGGCTTAACTGTATTTTAAGACAATTTTGTTCCCTATTTTGTTGACTTTAAAACAGCAGTGTTGAATAGGGGTTGAATAATTATGACATAGTTGTGTTATTAAAAATTTATATATTGACATTATCCCTTTTAATATGTCAGTAAACTGTTGTGGACACAAGTTTTATAAAGTCCTTAATCTTCAGAAAAGCTTGTATTTGTAAAGTACTGCAGTCTTTGGGGGGTTGAATAATTTTGATCGCAACATACAAATCACATGGACTATTTTGTCCTTTTGTGTGAATATTCTGCTGAATGTTTCCTTTTGTGTTCCACAGAAGAAGGAAAGTCATGCGTGTTTGAAATACCAGAACTGTCTTTTCTAGTTCTAGAACTATCCATTTAAGTGCGATACATTATGACATTATGAACAAACAGACAGCCAGGCACCTCTCCTAGCTTTCCAGTGTCGTCACATGTACAGTAACTAATGGTGATGTTTCTTCTCAGCACCCGGGCAGCCACCTTTGAACGTGGAGTGGAATCTGATTGGCTCTAAGCTGACGGTTCATTGGGAGCCTGTCATTTCTCTGGAGATGGAGTCAGATGTTACTGGGTATCAGGTAAGTGCTTCCCAGCAATGTAAACCTCAAAGCCAAACTGCACGGCATTATATTCACATAATCACATTAGCTTGTTCTATTCCAGTGAGCATTTAGGAAACAACCACATTAAAGTGCTTATATTATTTCTCTTGTTGGACGATTACCCACCTTGTTGGTAACGGAAATTAAAAATAAAACTAATTTATACCGCAGATCTACAAAATAGGTGCTGTACGGTATAGCAAAAACACCAGGTGTGCTAATAAACACTACAGTTCCCCACAGTGTATGATAATTTGATTTTACTTCCTTTATCGACAAAAATAGCTTGTGCTGAATAAATCTGAGTGGTTGTTAGCACCTCTCTCATTTGTTCTCTCCAGGTGTCTTACAGAAGGAATCGGCACAAAGAAATTAACACAATAACAACAAATCTGACCTCAGTGGAGCTCACGCTACCGGCAGATGATGACTATATCATCCAGATACGAGCGCTGAGTGACGGAGGAGAAGGGATGCCAACCGAACCTATCAACATACATAAACTTAGTAAGAACACATTATTTATTTTAATTTAATGCTCATTTGATCATTTGATTTGAAGGAATGAAGAAAAACTATTTCAAATAAATACTGTTTGTTTGAACCTACTCATCAGAGAATCCTGGAAAAAAAAAGTTTTCACAAAAATATTAAGCAGCACAACTGTTTTCAACACTGAATAAGAATTATTAAAGGGGTCATGACATGGATATTTGTTTATTCTAATATGTTCTATGAGGTTTACTTGTAATGTTTTTAAAAAAATATATATATGAAAAAATGATTTTCAACCCTCATTCTGACCCTCTGTCTAAAAAGTCTCAGATAATTGGCCAATAATCGTCCACTGTTATGACTGGCTGACGTCATTACATAGGAAACAGTATCAACTTTCCCTCTCTATTGCATGTGAGTGTTTTGACAGTGATCAAAATAAAGCTGTCATTTCCAGACAAAGCATTATGAAATTATTTACTTACTATTTGTGATGCAGCTGCAGTCAGGTCTAGTACCACTTCATCTTTCAACAAATGTTTCTTTGTGAACTCTCCGTGACACTGTGCCTCGATTACAAAACAAAATGCTCCGATCAGTCCTCAAACACGTTCCAGGATCCCATTAAAAATAAACTATCCACTTGTTCATTACACTGGAATCATTCTGATATTTGTAAAAAGACCCAAACAAGCTGTTTAACGAGCTGTTTTTTCACTTCATTTGTCCTATTGACGACAGACTCAAGCTGGTGGACTGTGTCCAGAAGTGTACGTGCATCTGTATACTGTATCCAGACGTTTGGAGTGTAAATTGTCTAAGCATTAATGGCAAGGAAAGTCCCTTAAAATTGAGAGCAGCCACGCATTAAGTGTTTCTTGGAGGTTATAGTATATCGAAGAATGATCATATGACTTTTTACATAGACCAAATGACCTGTAAATTCTTCTTCGATGATACAATGATACATGTGAATGACACTGACAGGGTAATGAGTGCTGTGAAGTCACTGCTCATATTTGGTGATTACCCTTTAGGACCTTTATGAAAATGCAGTAAGCTCAAAGGAGGCCAAGAAAAGAGAGGCTACCATCCTGGTGTCTCTGTTGGACAGTGTTACTTTAGAAAAATGAGTGATTTATGAATTCGATTTTATCAGTTGTTTATATTCGGCTCATTTATTCCTACAGCCGTGTCTACATCCTTACGCAATATTACATTTCCGTACGAGAGTTAAACCTGCAGGCCTGTGCAAAGCACATCCACTGCCCTCCTCTTTCAGTGCCCATGATGTAAAAGATAAATATTCAATGCCAAAGGGATATTAAACACACAGGCCCCTATAAAATAAACAATGCACAGTTGACCTCATAATGTTCTCCTCCTGTTCCCCCGAGTGAACAGCGCAGGTGCAGTTTGCAGCGTAGACGCTCTCTTACTGCAGCCCACAGAGTTTAATGCGCCTCTCTAAATGAGTTCTCACTGATTTGATGTGTCCTCCTCGTACACCTTTTATTCTCCACTGGGCTAAGCAGTCTGATCTTTATTAACTAGCCCAAGCTCTCGCCATCTATCTCTGCCCGTTGGTTTCCGCTCCCCCATGGATACAACGTCACAGGCTGATGCAACTGCAAGGGACAACTGTTCTCTGTGGCTTATTGTTCACATTTTTCATCTAATGGCCTGCAATGTCTCGCTTTCAGGAAAAAGTCCTGACTCTTTTCCGTTGTTAATGCTGGAAATTATTAGCTGTGCCAATAGCAAGGTTGCTAACATTACCATTAGTTTGGAAAAATCGAAAAACTAGTGAGCGCCTACCGTAAAGCTAAACACTGATAAAGTCATAATTTCATAATTTCATTTCAATTCCCAAAGATGCCTTTTTTATTGCTCTTATATTACTCCCAGTCTATTTATATTCATCAATTACAAGTTAATAAGCTTCAGCGCCTTTAAGTCCTGTTTTCCGTGTTTCAGGTATGAGCGTACGAGGGTCCAGAGCCTGGCGACCCAACACTATCCCCGTCTCCTTGCTTTCTATCATCGCGTTATCGACACTGCGACCGGCTTTGTGTTAACGGTCTGAAGGATCGAGCGTCCTCTGACCGGTTTGATTGCCTGCGCTCTTCCTCGCTGTGGAATCGTTGGAGAGGTGCACCGAAACACTTTTGAAGCGAGATTATCGATCCATCTCTCCATAGTTATCTGAGGCAATGCCCAGCGAGCCGTTCAAGAAGCGTAACGGGAAAACGTCAGCGTCACGGTGGTGGGATTTCGTGTGCATGTGTTATGTACTGTGTATCATTCTGTCCTTGCAAGTGATCCGAGACCCTAACAAGGTTTCAACTGAAGGTTTTTGAAGCATATTGGTGTATGAGGAAGGATGAGTCATGTTACTGCACTAAGATTTCATCTTCTCATTGATCCCTCAGAACAAATGCCTTACTTCCATGTACATGCCAAAGTAGTTAACATGCTTTTATTTCTTACTAAGCTACTGTATGTTAAACTTGTGATTGTTTTGTAATTATCACATCATTAATTGAAGGATTAGTTCACCCAAAAATCATTTACACACCCTTGTGTTCTTGTCCCGTGGCTTTTGTTTTTCTGTGGGACACAAAGGAGTGATTTTAAAGAATGTTCCCATGCAATTACAATGAATGGAGGCCTTTTAAAGTAATAGCTGAAAACTTACTCACCCTTAGGCCATCCAAGATGTAGATGAGTTTGTTTCTTAAACACGTTTGGAGAAATTTGGTATTGCATCACTTGCTCCCCAGTGGATCCTCTGCAGCAAATGGGTGCCAACAGAAAGATAGACCAAACAGCTGATAAAAAAAAAAACAGCAAAGACGATTCCAGTCCGTCTTGTAAAGTGAAAAACAAATCCATCATTAAGTCCATAATCTATAAAATCATTCCTCCAGTGAAAAACTCATCAAAATGCACCAACATATTTGTTTAGAACTGTTTTTGCTTGTAAGCTGTGCTTGATCTGTGCATATTTCTCTTCTGATTCAGACAAGATTACCTTTTTTACTGGAGAAAGCAATTTTATGGGTAGAGGACCTATATTATACGTGGAAGCAACTGATTAAAGTTAAAAATATCTGTAAAATGCATTTATTTATTACCAACACTCAGCTTTTCTCTTCACAATATGTTAATTGATGGACTGTGGTCGTGTGGAATACTTGTTACATTTTATCAGCTGTTTGGACTCTCATTCTGACGGCACCCATTCACTGCAGAAGATCCATTGGTGAGCAAGTGATGTAATGCTAAATGTAAGTAAATGTATGTAACCATCATTCCCTGAAGGCAGGAACGGCGACGTCACGTCAGTATGACCAAGTAATTAGTATCTTAATTACTCGTTCATAGCGACGTGACATCGAGAGTGACCGACTGAAAGGGAACGTCTCGGTTACGTATTTAACCCTCGTTCCCTGAAGGAGGGAACGGAGACGTCATGTCGGTATGACCAGCTATTTGGGATCCCAATTAGTCATACAACGTGGCGCATAGAGTGACCGACTGAAAGGGAACGTCTCAGTTACATATGTAACCCTCATTCCCTGAAGGAGGGAATGAAGATGGTACCTCGGTATGACAGACTTTTTGGGATCCCAATTAGTCGGTCATACCGAAGTGACATCGAGAGTGACCGACTAAAATTGAACATCTCGGTTATGTATGTAATCCTCGTTTCCTGAATGAGGGAACGGAGACATCACATCGATATGACCGACTATTTGGGATCCCAATTAGTCAGTCATACCGAAGTGACATTGTGAGTGACCGACTGAAAGGGACCTTCTCGGTTATGTATGTAACCCTCGTTCCCTGAAGGAGGGAACAGAGACGTCACATTGGTATGACCATCTATTTTGGATCACAATTAGTCAGTCATACCGATGTGACGACGAGAGCGACCAACTGAAAGGGAACGTCTCGGTTACGTATGTAACCCTCATTCTCTGAAGGAGGGAATGAAGATGTTACGTCGGTATGACCGACTATTTGGGATCCCAATTGCTCGGTCATTCCGAAGTGACATTGAGAGTGACCGACTAAAAGGGACCTTCTCGGTTATGTATGTAACCCTCGTTCCCTGAAGGAGGGAACGGAGACGTCACATTGGTATGACCAGCTATTTTGAATCACAATTAGTCGGTCATACCGACATGACGACGAGAGTGACCGACTGAAAGGGAATGTCTCGGTTACATATGTAACCCTCATTCCCTGAAGGAGAGAATGAAGATGTTACGTCGGTGTTAGGGATCCCAATTAGTCGGTCATTCCGAAGTGACATTGAGAGTGACCGACTGAAAGGTAACGTCTCGGTTGCGTATGTAACCCCCATTCCCTGAAGGAGGGAATGGAGACGTCACAACGGTATGATCGTCTGTTTCGGATCCCAATTAGTCAGTCATCCCAACGTGACGCTGAGAATGACCGACTGATCTGACTCATTTTGAGAATATAATTTCTTTTAAAATAGAATGAAAAGAATGTAAAGCTAATGTATAGTTACAGAGGGCTAGGAATAAAACAAGTCATATGTGACCCTCGACCAAAAAACCATAAGTAACACAAGTATATTTGTAGCAGTAGCCAATAATACGTTGTATTGGTCAAAATTATCGATTTTTCTTTTAAGCCAAAAATAATTAGGATATTAAGTAAAGATCATGTTCCATGAAGGTATTTTGTACATTTCTGACCATAAATATAGTAAAACTTCATTTTCAGTTAGTAATATGCATTGCTAAGAACTTCATTTGGACAACTTCACAAGGGATTTTCTCTATATTTAGATTTTTTGGCACCCTCAGATTCCACATTTCAAATAGTTGTATCTCGGGCCAAATATTGTCCTATCCTGACAAACCAAACATCAATGGAAAGCTTATTTATTCATGATGTATAAATCTCAATTTCAAAAAAATGACTCTTATGACTGGTTTTGTGGTCCAGGTCACATATGTTTTTTTAATAGTCAAATTCCTCATTTACATTCATTATATTAAACAGAGCAGCCAGTATATTCTTTAGAAATTCACCTTTTTGTGTTCCAAAGAACAAAGAAAGACATTTGGAATGACATGAGGGTGAGTAAATAATGACAGACGGTTCATTTTTTGTGTGTGAATGATCCCTTTAAGCTACTGTTTGTTATACTCGTGATTGTTTCATAATCACATCATTAATTAACATTTAGCCTTTGCTTAGCAGTTCAGTTATTTGTTCAAGAGTTGTCTCTGTGCCTTATCTATGTTTTAGCACACACAAGGCTTGTATTTGTTTGCTCCAGGCACCATGTTGCAGCTACGAGCCTCTAGTATTCATGATTGTCTGTTTTTTTGACAACACCAGGAAAGGTTATGGGTAATTTTGTGTACACTCACAATGATAAAGTAACAATATCATATGATAATGACATGAGGGAACTTATTAGACTTTTCTTAATATGCTAGAGATGTTCTAAGTTCAAAATTTGATTAAGCATTTAGTCTTAATGCAGACATAATTTGGTTTAATAAAGAAAATATAATTTTCAGTGATCAAAAATGCACTGTTTTAGTAATAAGAGGGTGAAAATGTAATTTTAAGATGAGAAACTAATTATTACTGTATTACAATATGAGAGACGTAAGATTTTCTTTTCTAACTATCAAATTCTGGAGTGCTAAAGCCACATTTTTAATGACCTTTTTTATTAGTATCACTATTATCCCTTGTGAAAAAGAAATGTTCTTAATTATATTAAATTTGCAAATGTAGTGTACTTTAAATATTAAAAGTGTGTTTAAATGATAATATTAATGAAAAATGAAATCACTTTCATGACTGTTTAACTATAAACTACACTTTAAATCATTTATTTATTAATACTTTGTCAGGCTTTCACTTAATTTGATTTGTTGATTAACATATTAAAGCACATGTAAAGTACTTGTAGATGTAGCTATTAAAATTGAATAGATTTATACTAAATTGCAGCATTGCAAATGTGTAATGACAAACATATTTCAATACATGACAAACAGGTTTCAACAAAAAAATTGCATTAAAGCATTTTATCGTAAATGTTTGTCAGTACATTCAGCAGTACAAGTGGTTATGAAATACTAACTATATTATTTCCATAACAAGCAGTCTTCTTAAAAGCATACTTAAGTGTACTTCTTTTTCACAAGGGATAACTCAAGTATACTTTTTTGACTTGTCATTTTTTTTTTTTTTTTTTCAGATTTTTGGAAAACTGACAATGAGTATGCGATATCTGTTTTCTAATAGTGTTACAATTTTCAGGTACAGCAAAGTGAGTCTGATAGGACAGGTTTAATGTATTAATAATCTGTTAAGCACTATGGTATAAACTCAGAAAACATCCTTGACCCAATTTAAGTAGTTTTTATACAACAACAAATTAGATGTCAGCTTGTGTTATTTTCTTTGCCCTCGGTTTATCTGCACTGTTATATCTGAGCGAGCATATTCAATCTGCTGCCGGTGTTTCTTCACACAGCAGAGTATGCAAACAGTTTCATATTGGCCGTTGCTTTTTGTACAGATAGTACAGATATCAGCGCGTCCCTAGCTGTTATTCGTTTTAAAAGGGCGGGCAGCGCTGGATACTGCAAACGTCTGCTGCATCTTAAACCAGAAATGCTGAGTGGTTGCTAAAAGCCACTTGTGGGTTGTGTTGGTTTTTTTTTTTGGCCATGTACATTGTGACTTGTTCTTCTGTGACTGTTAAAAGTTCTGGTACTTTATGTATTTTCAAGCTTGTTTAACAAACCACAGATAAATAGTTTGTGTTTTATTTGTCACTTTCTCGCTGTGCTGGACTGCGGCGCAGATTCTAGGCCACTCACCAGATGCTCCTCAGGGCCTATATCAGCTGAATCAGATGTGTTTAGGAAAGTTTGGGGCAAAAAACTGCTTACCCAGTAGTGCTCGAATTGCTTTAGACTCTTTCAGTCCTGGTAATTAAAGGAATAGTTCAGCCAAAAATAAAAAGTTGCTAAACATTTACTCACCCCTCAGGCTTCATTGAAACAGAACAGAGAGATTTAGCATTAAATCACTTAGTGCTCATCAATGGATCCTCTGCAGTGAATGGGTGCCGTCAGAACAACTGATAAAAATGTCATCAGCTATCCATAATCTGTATTTCTTCTGGATTATTGTGATGTTTTTATCAACTGTTTGGATTCACTCCAGAGGATCCATTCGTGAGCAAGTGATGTACAGTTGAGGTCAAAAGTTTACATCCCCCTTTCAGAATCATTAAAAATGTTAATTATTTTACTAAAATAAGAGGGATCATACAAAATGCATGTTGTTGTTTATTTAGTACTGACCTGTAAGATATTTCACATAAAAGATGTTTACATATAGTTCACAAGAGAAAATAATAGTTGAATTTATAAAAATGAATCGGTTCAAAAGTTTACATCCCCTTGAATCTTAATTCGGTGTTGTTACCTGATAATCCACAGCAGTGTTTTTTGTTTAGTGATAGTTGTTCTTCAGCCCCTTGTTTGATCTGAATTGTTCAACTGCCTGCTGTTCTTCAGAAAAATCCTTCAGGTCCCACATATTCTTTGGTTTTTCAGCATTTTTGTGTATTTGAACCCTTTCCAATAATGACTGTATGATTTTGAGATCCATCTTTTCACATTGAGGGCAACTGAGGGACTCATATGCAACTATTACAGAAGGTTCAAACACTCACTAATGCTTCAGAAGGAAACACGATGCGTTAAGAGCCGGGGGGTGAAAACTTTTGGAATTTGAAGATCAGGGTAAATTTAACTTATTTTGTCTTCTGGGAAACATGTAACTATCTTCTGTAGCATCTGAAGGGTAGAACCAAATATAAAAATATGATGTTTAGGCAAAATAAGAAAAACGTACAGATCTATATTCTGTTCAAAAGTTTTCACCCCCAGCTCTTAATGCATCGTTTTTCCTT
>JAHKKF010520566.1:2289-22592 GCA_019740295.1 Labeo calbasu | reverse complement strand
CCTGAATTTATATATTTATAACGCTTTTGCTTTTGAGGTGGGACACAGGTAAAGTTAGGGGCAGGTTTGGTGGTCTGGTTAGGTTTAAGGGGTAGAGGGTCAACAATGTAATTATAGACGAGAGAAATTAATTACACATGTAATTACAGGATGGTATTTTCAAATATGTGACCCAGCACCACAAAACCAGTCATAAGGGTCAATTTTTTGAAACTGAGATAAGCTTTCCATTGATGTATGGTTTGTTAGGGTATGACAATATTTGGCCAGCATACAACTATTTGAAAATCTGGAATCTCAGGGTGCAAAAAAATCCAAATATTGAGAAAATCGCCTTTAAGTTGTCCAGTTTAGCAATGCATAGTACTAATCAACAATTAAGTTTTGATATATTTAAGGTAGGAAATTTACAAAATGTCTTCATGGAACATGATTTTCACTTAATATCCTAATGATCTTTGGCATAAAAGAAAAATAGATAACTTTGACCCATACAATGTATTTTTGGCTGTTGCTACAAATATACCAGTGCTACTTATGACTGGTTTTGTGGTCCAGGGTCACATATATGTCTAATGTAAAAACATGTATGTACACAGTAAGTGCTTTGTATCAAATGATCAATTTAAATACATAATATTTAAGCACATAGTACTAGTACATAGTAGTTAAGGTCATTTAAAAATAAAGTGAGTCCCAATACGTTATATGATTTTAAACACATTTGAACTGTAACTTATAGTATATACTATCTTACAATTTGTACATATTTGTCATCTTTTCTTATGTTACTGCTCTATAAACAAATAAATAAACACTGAATCATTTCTCAAAATATTCTCTTTATGTTCCTACAGGTTTGGAACAACATGAGGGTGAGTAAATGATGACAGAATTTCCACTTTTGGGTGAACTATCCCTTTAACCTGTTATTGAATTGTCAGTGGAGTTACTGCTTTTTATTATACTGAAAATAATATATTTTAAATTGTACAATTATTTAGTTTCATTAAAGGAGACGCAAAAATCACTTTTACATAAAAGCAGTGTGTGGACACAACCAGCCTACAGTGCTAAAAATCCATTCACTTCTTTTTTGTAATCCCCAAAAAACCTAAACGGTCTAAATTATCAAGCCATTTTGATTTTCTGAGCAGTGTGATGTCATATTGCTCAGGCCCCGCCCACGACCACTGACGGATTGTCAAGTTTAAGCATATTTCCTCCCTCAGCCAGTTGTACAGTGTCTGCCATTTTCTCCGCACACGAGCATCTGTAGTGACAACAATGTCTTGTAAGCAATGCAGGTTTTTTGTAGTTGGATGTAAAAGTGAACATTAGAGTCTTAATTTTCTCCTGACATCAGAGCCACTGAAGACGCAGTGGATTAGTTTTGTTTTTGATGATAACGCACTGAATACAGGACGAGAGGGGTGGGGTGAGCAATAGCTCATTATCATTTAAAGAGTCATGCACCAAAACGGGTTGCTGTCAACAGAGCTATTTTTGGCTGGGTAAAAAGGTGTTGTTTTACACAACCATTGAGGAATTTTAAGCAAAGTATGTTGCAGACATTTCATGAAGACTCTAAAGAATCAAACCAGCTTGTGGAAAATGGGCAACTGATGTCCCCTTTGACTTTGTTTGCAATGAGATAATGGAAATAAAGTAATTGGCACTGAATGGCACCACAGTTACAGTATGATTGAATTACTGTGATGTGAAGTTCAGCATCAACGGTCATTAACTGCACATGCACACCTTGGTCCAGACTGGGCCCCAAACATATTGAGTGGCTTTCCTGATATAAACAACACAGCACAGTGGTATTCAGGCAGAGAGGCTGCATGAATTTCCAAGGTGATTAAAGGCTATAAATAACTGCCTGTGTGTTTTTAGTTCAGGGATGGTGAAGCCAAGTGCTACACATAGACCCTGCCCTTCGTAGATAGCACTGCAACCTTCAGCCCGCAGACAACCAATCGAATGACACCCCTCAAACACTGGACTTAACACCTACTGCGTATCACCTCCTCTTCAATGACTGGCTCCAAGCTCGTTTTCCCACAAACTAATACTACAGCTATCCATTTTATTTGATGCCAATGTTTTGCTCTTCTAATAACAATCACTGATTACTGTCCCAATTCTTATCATAATGTATATTGATACTCCAAATTAGCTTTGTGTATGGTAACCATCGCATGAGGTTTGCCAGTTTCAAATGTGCATTGTCCCTCTAATCCTCTGGCCCTAAAATAACCCAACACACTTGTCCTCTCATAGATATCTGGACACCGAGCACATGAAACAGCCAATGGAGCTTCAACTGTTCTGTGTGTGTGTGTGTGTGTGTGTGAGACAGAGTCTGTTCCCACAACACAGCATGTGCTGACTAAATGCAATAAGTGTCAGTTCAAATGGACCAGTATGGTGAGAATTAAAGTTCTCTGAACTTGAACTCCACTGTCAGATCTGACATTTTTAAGCTGGTAGTATTAAGATCTAACTCCTATTAACATCTCTCATGCTTTCAGTGTAGCCTCAAATAGAATTAACCCGTTTAACGTTTCTCCCGGCGCTGATTAAGTGAAATGTTTATAGTTTATTTAATATAATTTACTGTCAAATTTTACTAACCCTTATTTAAAAGGATAGTACACCCAAAAATGAAAATTCTGTCATTAATTACCCACCCTCATGCCAATGCAAACCCATAAGACCTTTGTTGGCACCTGTGTCAGCAGCACCACACGCATGCGTTGTGGTTCTGCCATGAACGCGCTGCGAAGACTGACACATAATATAAGAAATTGTTAAATAAAGATGTTGTTTTTGTTTTCTTTGCACACAAAAAGTATTCTCATAGCTTCATAAAATTACGGTTGAACCACTGATGTCACATGGGCTATATCCTATGCTATCTTGAACATGGTAGTTGTTTTGCTGTTTATGCAGGGTCAGAAAGCTCTCGGATTTCATCAAAAATATCTTCCTTTGTGTTCTGAAGATGAATGAAGGTCTTACGGGTTTGGTGACTTTTAAAAAAGTCTTAGGACAAGGTGCCTCTGATCCAGTATTTAAACCCTATGTAAACCCTCTTTTTGAGATATCCGTTCATTTTTTTGTATTAAATGTGAAATGACCACACAATCTTAAAAATAAAGGTTCTTCATTAGCATCAATGGTTCTATTAAGAACCTTGAACATCCATGGAACCTTTCAAATGCAGAAGTTTCTTTACAGTTGAAAAAGGTTTTTGAAATGTTTAGGAACTGTTCACTGAAACCAAACCAAAAATGGTTCTTCTATGGCATCGCTGCAGAAACACCCTTTGGAACCTTTATTTTTAAGAGTGCAGATTATACAGATCTGAGAGGCTGTTTAGCAGCTTGAGCTTTTAGCTGTTGTATTTCAGCTCCAACTAAAGTAATACGCAGTAACAGGGCAAGTATTGAATTTGGATTAGGATTTTTGCACGTGTTACTGGTATTTATGTGCAGAGTTAGGAAACTGGATTCTTTAAAATACTAATAGAGATGTTGAGATCCCATGACGAGCACACTAAATAACTTTATCCAGAACTGAGGCCTGATGGAGAGGTTGTGTACTTCTGGGTGTGTATTCTCCAAACAACTGCCATTAAGATAAATGGTAATGGTAACGGATAAATTTCTCCAGGTATTACCTCCTTAGCCACTAACAGACAGCTAAATAAATTAAAGCTACTTAAAAGGTCAACACTTGTACTTTTACTTTCAGATTATAAATAGCTCGCTAACAAAACAAAGCAGCATTTGTCCGACGCAAACCGAATCAAGATTCAATTGGCGTGACCCCGTCAAATTGTCCGTTTCATACATGGCCTGCGTGGTATTGCCGTTCCCTCACGGAGTTTGGACTGTGTGGATCGTGGGGGTGATGTGTCATTTCAGTGTCCCTCATCATTCAGTCTCATTCTCACTTCCCCTCTAGGAATCTGGAGTGGAGGACTGATAAGCGTAAAGGTCAGAGGTCAACGAGTGCAAGTTCTCGTTCGAGATGTGCTCAGGCTTCCTGCGGATTTGTTTCTCATTACGGTGTTGTTCTTGATGGTTTTGGCCTGGGTAACAGAACATTGCGTGAATGCCTTGACAAGGGTTAGCATCATTAACTTTTAAACTGAAGTCAGGGTTGGTTAAAAATGACAAAATTACTTAATTGCATTCTAACCTTTAGAACGATCTAATAGTTCCGTGAAAGTTTCAGTGAAAATACCCTACGGAGCCTTTTCAGTGAACAGGCCAGGACTTGAAAGCATTTGACATCAATTACACTAAACGTGAGTTTTGACGCCTGCCGTTTTCCAATGAAAAAGACAGCGCAGCCTGCATTTATGGTACAAAAAGTTTATTTAGTAACAGCTTTGTAAACATTTGAGGTAAATGAACATTTACATCAACTTGTTCTTATAAAATTGAATACACAAGGCACTTCTCTTAAGACAGCATTGAAACAGGCTGCTGTTCTGAGCATATGTAGGTGGTTCATTTCCCTGATTGGTCAGAATAATCAGCTCTGCTAGAGAAAATCAGTTCAAGAAGTTCAAGAAATGAGCGTTATCTGAGAATAATGGGCTGCAACTAAGTACACTACAAACAGATCAAGATAGGAAAGAGCTGGCTGGCTGGCCAATTCAAATTCAGAGTGGATGAAATGCTATAATGCACAATGTTCAAATTTCCTGCGGTCCTTTCAGGCCACCACAACAGTCCTAAAATAAAACATGGGAAACGTGTATATTTCTTATACTCTACAAGTGCTGTTTTTATAAATTACATTTGATGTTATTTAAGTGGAATAATACTGCCATCAACACAACGACTTTCACCATTAAGACATTTTCCTTTAAGGATCAAAAATATTTCCTCCTTTCTATCGATGTAAGAATTATTGAACAGTGTCTTTTGCCTAAATGTGCAAATCTTCAACTATTTACTAAAATGTAAACTTTAAGAACCAAAAAATGACAAAATAACACACTTTGGTTTTTGGATACATGAAAACAGCAGAAAATAAATAACATACATCTGTTAATACTGTGATCTGGTAAAAGCAAAAGTAATACTGTCCTAAGCACAAACTCTGCGTGATGAAGCGATGAATGTACCGTTTCTGTTTCAGGCCTGTCTGTCTCTTTAAATGCTTTGCTGAAATGTATACCTGATAATAAAACCAACATATATTGTGTTGAAATGGGTCTCGTGAACGGTTTTTCATGTAAAGGTTTGCAAAAAAAATCAAGTTGTGCTGTCATGTTGTTATGTTTACAGAAGGCATGTTCTATACAACAGCAGAAAACAAGGGCCTCACAGTAACCTGAAACTGGACCAAAAAAGAAAGAAAAAGGGGGATAAACTCATATCAGCATAAGACACTTGCAGCATCTTTTTATGTCCATTTTGAAGTAACTACTTTTTGGCAACCACGAACTGACTACAGAAAAGCAAAGTTTTCGATAACTGTTTTTGTACTCATTCTCAACCAATTGCTTACATTTTTAGAAAATGCTCAAACGTTTCGAAATAAAAACCAATAAGGATTTCAAATGTCACATGTCTCATCCGATAACCTACTTCAAAAGCGATCATGTGTTCCTGATGGCAAGATAGGACATGGTCATATATCAAAACTCTCAAATCCAACAGAGGAGCAGGGTGTGAACTTCAGATCATGGGATTGAAAAAAGAAAAATGAAACTTGGTCCAGAGAATACACAAGCTATAGGAATTAAAACTCTGCACCATTCAGTAGTACAACAGTTATCTAAATATTTCACTTGCCTCAGTATTATGTTCATTTTTCAGTGTACGGATGACCTTCTCTGTGATGCATTAAAGTTTTTTTTTACTTTTATCAGGCAATGTGCTTTTTACTTTTTTCTACCACAACCTTTAGATTTGTCTTTAGAGTGAGGAAATGTAGAGACAGATGCTGGAACAACAAAGAGGAGTTATGGGAACTACTTTCTTTTTCCCAGTTCTCTCAAATGCTCTTGGAAATTAAAAATAAAAATAAACAATGATACATGAGAGTATGTCATTGTCTACTCAATTAAACCACAGAGTGTAACATTTTAGCTTTGGTGACTGGCTGAATGGAAATCGTTTACATTTAGGCCTTGTTGTAAGTGACTTTTTTTCAGTGGATGATTGAGATTCTGGTGTAACATATCTTGCATCAGGTGTGCTTCTCCATTCAACTACTGCATAATTCAGAAGCCATCTTTCACAAGCGCATAAGAGATGACTAAACTCTGCATTTTAGCATTCCAAAATGGAATTAATAATGAATGGAAAGAACTTTTTTCATTCCAGCAATCTGCCTCTCACTTCCTCTTGTTTTTTGGTGTATTTTTTGTCCACAAAAACCTGCGCTTTGCAGTGGAGAGCCACTACACGGCCAAATCATTGGGCCTCGCTCTCGCGCTGCTGGCTTTACTAGCCCTGCTCAGTCGTCGAGCGTCAGTGAAAACGACGGGCGGCTCGTGCATCTCCACCGTGGTGGTGACGTGCCCCTCCTCCGGGCCGCCAGGGGAGGCGGGGGCGCCGGCGTGCTGAGCGGCGTCTTTGGCTTGCCGCCCGTTATCGGAGGAGCGAGACGAGGAGGAGGAAGAAGGGGAGGGGGAGGCGGCGTTCATCTCCCGAGTCTGCTGCTCGGTGGCCAGGTTGGCCCAGTTCTGCTCGGCAGCCAGCCTGTGGTTGTTGTTGCTGATGTAGAACGGCGAGGACTCCTCGAGCTCCTCGCGCAGAGGGTCCATCTTGAACTCGGCCGTAGAGGGCGCCGACACAGGCTGGAGGAACGCTCTGCCACCCACCGCCACCTCCGTGTAGTCTGGCGGGTAGCTGAGGGCGGCAGGTGCAGTTCTGGGAGACTCGGGCTCCACTTCGTCTGCGTCAGGCAGCGACTCACGGTCGGGGGCAAACTCGTTGGTCATGCCCTGTTTGACCTTCTTCCATCCGAGGTGATAGATTTCTAACAAATTCAGCAAAAGGGACACGCAAGCCACCACAAGCATAAATATGATGAAGATGGTCTTTTCCGTGGGCCGGGAAATGAAGCAGTCCACCGTGTTGGGGCAGGGCCACCGTGCACACTTATACAGGGGCCGCAACTGGAAACCATAGAGGAAATACTGACCTAAAATGAACCCCACTTCAAACAGGGTCTTGAAAATGATGTTGAACACATAGGTGCGCAACAAGGCACCTCTGATGCGAATTTTGCCATGCTCGTCTCTGATTGGCGGCTTCTCCTTTTTGCCGCCGCCGCCCCCACCCCGTCCACCAGACTCTCCTCCCCCTCCGTTTCTATACAGGAGTTCTTTCTCATCCTGGAGCCGACTGGCCTTTCGCAGCTCCTCCTCGCGCTCTTTCCGCTTCTCTTCCATACGAACGATGTGCAGGACATGGCCCAGGTAGATGAGCGTCGGCGTAGACACGAAGATGATCTGGAGCACCCAGAAGCGGATGTGGGAGATGGGAAAGGCCTCGTCGTAGCAGACGTTCTCGCAACCGGGTTGCTGCGTGTTGCAGGTGAAGTCCGACTGCTCGTCGCCCCAGACATCCTCGGCCGCCGCTCCCAACACCAGAATCCTAAAAATGAAGAGTACTGTCAGCCAGACTTTGCCGATCACGGTCGAGTGTTCCTGTGCATTCTCCAAGAGCCGTCCAAGAAAGCTCCAGTCACCCATGCTTCACGATTTCTAGCCTAGAGAGAAAGTACAGTCTGAGGGCAAGAGTGAGAGAGAGGTGAGGGAAAGGGTTAAAAGGGGAGCAGAAAATAACATGTCATTGAGTGTTTGGATCTTCTCAGGCCTGCACTGCCCGTTGAAACGGGCACGGCTAAACCTAAATTAACGTATAAAACACGCTCAGCCCCTTACGAACTCACACAGCATTTCACGCTTCTGCATAAGATCCGACGATGAAGCACTCCCCCGCGCAACTTTATCAAATGGCGTTTATGAAAACCAAGCAAACCGACCTTGTCATTGATCACTGTAAAAATCACATTAAAAAAACCAAATGTTTGACGTAAACTTATGGATTTCGTGACCCCTCGCTATTTAACTCACTATGCTGGCTGCTATGAACCTGGCATGCACAGTGTAAGCAAACTCTCTCTGGCTCGCTTTCTCTCCAGCCACTGACACGCACACATACACTCGTACACACACTTTTCACCACACTCATACACACGGTCTCTTTCTCTCTCACCTGTTCGCTTCACTGCCCCGCAGGCATGTGCTGAGATCGACATTATAATGTTCAAAAACAGTTGAAAGCGTTGACTGGACAGTGATGCGTGGAGGGCCCTGATAGAGCCAATTTCAGGACATCAAGGTGAAAAATGCAATCAAATATGGACACAGGCCACTGCCAAAACCAGGTCACTTTATAGTTGTCAATCTACACTCAGATCACGTCTACATGAGTATAATTAATTGTCAGCTAAAAATGTACAATTTATGAATTCACCCTGTAAGTGCTGTGAAAAATTGATGAATTCAGAAATGAGTGTCATGATATAACGTAAGGATATTCATCAACACAGATGTAACAGATATTGGCATTAGTCAACAAAGACCACCAAAAGAGCAAAATATACAATAGGAAGCAAAAAAAAAATATATATATTTACTTACTAAAATGATGTTGTATTGAGGGCGGCAAATCCATCGACTAAGGTTCTAAATCAAGTCTATGACCCTGAAACAGAAAGTGCAAGTTACATAATAATAATAACAATAATAATAATAATAAAAAACTGTTTATTAAATTATTTTACATTTAACTTGATATATTTTACATTTATATATATATATAGCTACATAATTTTATATAACTGTAAAATATTGATTTATTCATTAGGATTTTTTTTTTTTAATCATTATATTACTGTCATAGATCGTAATGGTTTTAGCCCTTTTCTTTCTTTTTTTTTAATTCCAGTAAATTATGGTCTGGTATGGCTCATTTCTATCAAATTATCCTAAAAATCCTTTGGTTCCCAAGGCAGCTCATTTTCATTACAGTTATTAAAGTTTTTAGTTTATAATTATCGCTAACACTTGACGTTTGATCTTTGATCGTTCAGCTAAGCATTTAATTACAAACTGCTGCTGTTCATATAATTAGCCGATTATGGTAATTGTCCACTGTTCTCACTGTACGTTCAGGTCCATCTGTCAAAGAGAATTTTTTTTTTATTCTTTCCACTGATTATGCGCTTATACCTGTCATCTTAAACAGCATCTCTTTTCTTGAAATGTGTCTAAATGATGTTAGCTGTTAGTAGGCACAAACCACCCAAATTAAGTCTAAACCGATGGCCTACCAGTTAACAAAAAGTCATATTAAATAATGTGGGATGTAAAGGAAAAAAAGATTCGTACACCTAACTTAAAGCATACCTTGACTGAAGTAGGCAAACTTATCTAAAGAAAGCAATATCCAGCGGCCACTGGTGCCACAGTTTGAGTGCGTTGAAAGCATACAGACCTCCCAAAGGTAGCAGGAGCCCTCCCCGCTCCCCCCGTTCCCAAATCCTGGCAGCAATGCCAGCTTACCAAACTCTTTTGAAAGTGGCCGGCCAACTTATTCATTCACAAAAGTTCTTCACACATAGACCCGAGGCCAAACTCTCGTAGAAAACCTAGTTTTTCATGGCAAACCGAGTGTGGAGACGGGGTCTCACCAAGCGCAGCTGTCGCCCGTTCCCAGCCATCGCTACTGTCACTTTGAGTGGTCATGCAAGAGTGCTGCGTTCAGAAAGTCATCGGCCAGTCAGCGCGCACGCCACGCCCCTGTCAACTGGGGTAAACTCATCGCCCCAACTTAACTGTCCTCCAACACATTATTTGACATAAAGACAGATGCTTTGTTTCTCTTTATACCGCAGAATATTGTATTAATAATAATCATAATAATAATAAAAACGTTAGTAATGACAGTTATGATTATAATTATTTTCAAATAATAATAATATGATATGTACAGGCGGTATATATATGTACATATGATGTACAGGCGGTGTTCCATGAATGTTGAGATTTCTTATAACAGAATTCGGACGTTTTACTGTTTGTATCACTCCGCGTTCCATTCAGTCAGTCGTTGTTGCGTTGTTTGATACCTGCTTTGGAACTATTTTCGTTAGCGGAGTCAAAAAATGATCAGGATAACTGACCACATTGTGCCTAAAGCACACGTTACGTTATGTACACTACCAGTCAAAAGTTTTGATTTTTAATGTTTTTTTTTTTTTAAATAATTCTCTTCTGCTCACCAAGCCTGCATTTATTTGCTCCAAAATACAGCAAAAGCATTAATACCGCATTTATTGCATTTTTTTGCATTTATTATTATTATTATTATTATTATCAATATTTAAAACAGTTAAGTACAGGATTTTTTCAGGATTCTTTAATGACTAGAAAGATTTAAAAATCAGCATTTATGTGAAATAAAAAGCTACACTAAAATTGCACTATATCATTCATAAGCTTGAAGTCAGTATTTTATTTTTATTTATTTAATTTGGGGGGATGGGGGGGTAGAATAAATTCTAAAAATTAATACTTTTTTTAGCAAGGATGCTTTAAATTGATTAAAAGTGATGATAAAGACATATATAATGTTACAAAAATATATAATGTTATAAAACATATAATGTTACAAAGATTATTTCAGATAAATGCTGTTCTTCTGAACATTCTCTTAATCAAGAAACCTGAAAAAATTCTACTCAGCTGTTTTCAATAAAATAATAATATTTTTTGGACCAGCATCAGAATATTACAGTGATTTCTGAAGGGTTATGTGACTGGAGTAATGATGCTAAAAAGTCACAGAAAATCACAGTGAAATCACAGGAATAAATTACATTTTAAAATATATTCAAATAGAAAGCAGTTACTTTAAATAGTAAAAATATTCACAATATTACTGCTTTTACTATTCAAAAACTTTTGACCGGTAGTGTAAACCTTGTTTATATGACTTTAAAAATAAAATCACCTGCGTGCTCCTCAAGTGCACTTTTGCTTGAGCAATATTAGTTAATTATTCTCTACTGCAGATACAGGTAGGCTATTTGAAAGTGTTGAAATGAGAATTTACATTATTAGCCTTTATTAGTAATTAAAGCAAGTACTAAAAGCTGGTTTGTGATCGTAAACTGGCAAAAAGACAAAAATTAGTCTAGTAAAAAATTCTGGAGTATTTGTACTGCATGGGAAAGTATCCAGTCATGCAGCAGGCCTTTCCTAAAATGGAACAGAAATGCAACACCCTTCATTGGTTTTCCCTATGGGAATTACAATACTGACAAACAGCCAACGTTGAAAAATTTTTATTAGGATATTCGTATAAAGATAAGTTGTTAGCCAAAATTACAAAGAAATGTATTTTTACAGTCAGTTGGCTCTTAAAAATGATCACAGCTCGCTTTAGGAAACAGCAGAAGATTCCATCAATACCATGTGGAAACTTTGGTAACAATAATTCCCGCGGTTCAAATACAGCCTTAAAAACAAAACTGGTCACCGCTGACTTGTTTCGACACTCTGAGAGAGGAGAAAAAAGAAGCAAAGATAACGGACAGTTGACGAAGATCGAGACCACAAGCTCTCACCTGTCAACAGGTAGATGGACTGACACGAGGTCACAGAGTACACACCGTTAGTAAACATTCTCAAGCCATTACATCCTTATTTGTTGACAACTTCATTAGGCACTGCTGTATACTGATATAAAATCCCTGGTAGGGCTCTGCTGAAAGAAAAAAAAACACTACCCAGATAGCACACGTACGTCTGCAAGATGTCTGTTAAAGATCACTTGATCTGGAAAGCATTTGCTGTGTACAAACATCTGACAGATGTCGGTAAGATGTCAGTTTTACATACATTCTAAATCATCTAAAAGACATCAAATAGACGTCTATTTGACATCTGATAGGAAATGTCCTATAGACGTTTGGCTGATGAGCAAACACTCTAAAAAATACATCTTCCAGATGTAAATGCAGACATCAAATAGACGTCTCCACGATGTATGTGTGCTATCAGGGTAGAAACTATCTCAGAGAAATAACCAAATACAAATATTACAAACCATCAACTTTTAACCATAAAACCGTTAAAAATGATTTTCTGTGGTGTGTTTTAGGACATGTTCCATTAAGATTTAGTGGTTTAACAAGCCACCAATAGAAAGTGACCAATTACCACACTCAAAAAAATACTGGGTTAGTTTTTTAAACCCAAATGCTGGCTCCAGCTTGTTGTGTCCTTTTATTGGGTTATTTTTAATATTTTTTACCCAGGTACTGGATAGTTTTTCTGTAACTAAGCTGCTGGGTTGAGGCTGTCTCAGACGAAACAACCCAGCTGCTGAGTTGCAGTCAGTGCGCAGACTTTTTGCGTCCTCTACAGGAGAGAGCGGTTCTCAGCACTGCCGATTTGGTGCACTTCTTTAGCAAAATAAAGGTTTGTATACATTTTATTTAATTTCTAAAGTTTTACTATGCTGTAAATTATATTAGTTTATGCAACACAACATACAAGGATGAGATCAGCTAAATCCGTCAGCAGTGGTCGTTTTGCATGATGGAAACGCCTTTTTTACCTTGCATAACAAACTTATTTTATTCGTTATAATACTGAATTTCATTTAATCTGATGTTAAAATATGTTCTCTAATCTCAATTCTGTTTGTTTGTGGGCAAGTTATGGAGTCAGTCACGGCATCTTTCAGCTACGAGTGAAACGCGAGGCGGCGGTCTGAGGTTCATAGTTCCCCAGGCAAACAGCAGCCCATCACTGGCTCAGATTTTCGGCAACAGAATTAGCACTATTTCGGTGAAAAGTGATTAAAGAAAATGGTTGAATACACTTGAATTAAAATGCTCCATATTACATTTTTATTTCTAAAATGTTTGTTAAACTAGTTTAAATGCATTTAATATTGTAAACTGTGTTGTATTCACTCAAATAAATTTAATTCGTCTTACATTTTTGTCCATGGGTGTTCTTGCTTAATAATAAATGTTCATCTTTTGATTATTGCTGTTGCCTCTTTAATATATATAATATATATCAATTTTAATTTCCAGCCCATTTTAAGTTAGCAATATAATAATTTTAAACAATAGTCAACCCAAAACAACCCAGCATGTTGAGTAAAAACCTTCAAACCAACCCGCTGGGTTGCCAAATAACCCAAGTTGGGTTGGTTTTAGCCCAGCATTTTTAGAGTGCAGTAAAAACCATTAGGGTTCATTACAGTTTCCATTCAAACCAATACAAGTCCCATTATAACCAGTAAAACAATTACAAATTTTGTGATGTGTCTCTTTTTTTTTTTTTTTCAGCAGGGTGGTCAATGCGGATAACCTTGTGAGACGGCTTAAAACTAAACATAGATGTGCCGTTGTTAAAAACATTTAAATTATGTACCAAAGTAAGCACAAATACAAACAGACATCACAAAACTCAGCTCTATAAATGAGATTGCTAGTCAAACTGTTGATGGGTAACAGAAAGAGCAAAACAAATTGCGTAAACAAAGCAGAACTAATTATCTTGTAAAATTAAAAAGAAGCATTTATATACAATAAAACATCGCGTAAAAGATCCCTCAAAAAAAGGACACTCATTTTTGTGCAAAGACGATCGCTGAACTTCATTTATGCTGTTGTGACCACTAGGAGTCACTCTTAGGCTTTTCTAATGCCATTAGATAGCAACGTGACTGGCTTTTGAATAATGTATAAAATGAAATTCAACAACCTCCAACATTTTCACAGACAATGCAGTGCCATGTGCCTTAATTGTCTTTTAGCTTAGGGGAGGAATGTCAGCTTTGGAATGAAGCATGCTGGCAGATTTGTGGCTTTCTTGTATTCTCAGGGCAGGTTGTCAAAAACAAGGTACAAAACAGATACTAATACTCTAATGGCATTAGAAAAGTTAAAACACTGTCATCTATAAGCCTATAACCTATTAGTCACTGGATGTTGGGATAATCTTAAACAGTCTTATTGCTTGAGGTGTCCGAAGCGGATGAAAGCAACCTTGCGTTCTTTTCGTTCTGTAAGTTTGCCTTTTCTGTGGACATTTTATCTTGGTGAACGAACGCCCGCCTTCCTTTGGCTCTGGCTGAGCACCTCAGCAAAGCTTTGACAATCAGGTAGGCCAGTTCAGCCACATTAAGCACAATGCAAATGGCAGAAGATCCCACCATGAAAATGGTGAAGACTGTCTTCTCTGTTGGTCGTGAGATAAAGCAGTCAACTTTATTGGGACAGGGCCACTGCTCACACTTCACAAGACGTGCCATCTGAAACCCATCGTAGACATAATACAGAGCGTACATGAATCCAGCTTCGAAAAGGAGCCGGAAGAAGAGGCTGGAGGTGTAGGTCCACCACAGCGGCCCAGTGATGGGTAGACGCCTCTTTTTCAAGCTCTCCAGGTCATCCCCTTTCACGCCGGCAGCTCGTTTGGCCAAAAGTCCTTTCTTTACATTGCGTTTGCGATACGCCACATGCATAGCCACCAGCAAAGCTGGTGTAGACACAAAGATGAGCTGCAGGCACCAGAAACGGATGTGGGAGACTGGAAAGAAGTGGTCGTAGCAGACGTTTTTGCATCCAGGCTGTTGTGTGTTACAGGTGAAGTCGGACTGCTCATCTCCCCAGACTGTTTCAGCGGCAATTACAAGGATGCAAATGCGGAAGATGAAGAGGACAGACAGCCAGATCTTTCCCAAGCTGGTGGAGTGTTTATTTACCCCTCCCAGCTGGGCATAAAGTGCTCCCCAACTCATCCTGTCTACTGTTGCTCTCAGCTCCTAATTGAAAAGAAAGAAATGAATTTGTTGTAGAAACTACAAAAAAGCAAAATAAAAATTGATATATACACTGCTGTTCAAAAGTTTTAAATCAGTAAGGTTTTCAATGTTTTTTAAAGAAGTAACTTATGCTCATCAAGGCTGTGTTTATTTGATCAAAAATACAGAGAAAAATGTAATAATGTGAATTATAGTTATGATGTAAAATAATTTTTTTCTATTGTAATATACTTTAAAATATAATTTATTCCTCTGATCAAAGCACATGATCCTTCAGAAATCATTATAATATGCTGATTTATTAGTGTTGGAAACTGCTGCGCTGCTTAATATTTTTTGTGATACTTTTTTCAGGGTTCTTTGATGAATAAAAAGCTAGAAAGAACAGCATTTATTTAAAACAGAAATATTTTCTAACAATATACACTACCGTTCAAAGGTTTGGTGTTAGTACATTTTTCCTTTTTTTTTGGTTGAAAGAAATTAATACTTTTGTGGATGTGTTAAATTGATAAAAAATGATAGCAAAGACTTACATTTATAGAAAAGATGTATATTTTGAATTAAATGCCGTCATTTTATACTTTTTTTTATCTATATTTAACTTTTTATTTTATTTATTTTAAAAGTATCACAGGTTCCAATATATATATATATATATATATATATATATATATATACATATATATTTGGCAGCACAACTGTTGCCAACATAGATAATTCTAATAATAAATCAGCATATCAGAGTGATTTCTGTAGGATCATGTGACACTGAAGACTGGAGTAATGACTGATGAAAATTCAGCTTTGCATCACAGAAATAAATTATATTTTGATGTATTAAAATAGAAACTATTGTTTTCTACTGTAATAACATTTCACAATATTACTGAGTTTTGTTTTTTTTTGGTATTTTTGATCAAATAAATGCAGCCTGGATGAGCATAAGAGACTTCTTTAAAAAACATTATAAGACTTACTGATCCCATACTTCTGAACGACAGTAAGCTTAACATATTGTTTACAAAATGTTATTGACAACTTTTGAGTTCAAATTTAAATTTCAGATGACAAAAACATTATTAAATTACACTGAGAATCTGTTACAAACTATTTTAATAATCATATATACTGCTGGTCAAAAGTTTGGAATAATTAAGATTTTTGAATGTTTTTTAAAGAAGTCCCACCAAGGGTGCATTTGATTTAAAATACAGTACAAATAGTAAGAGCATATTAGAATGATTTCTGAAGGATCATGTGACTGAAAACTGGAGTAATGGCTTTTGAAAATTCAGCCTTATCATCACAGGAATAAATTACATTTTAAAATAAATTACAATAGAAAACCGTTTTTTTAAATTGTAATAAAATTTACCAATATTGTTTTGTACAGTTTGTACAATATTGTACTGTTTCACTGGTTTTTTTTTTGGTTTTTTTTTGATCAAATAAATGCAGTCTTTTGCATAAGAGACTTCTTTCAAAAACACACATTGTTTTTTTAATTATTCCAAAGTTTTGATCGGTAGGGTAAGATTACATTTTTATTCCTCAGTTTCTTGTACAGTAACAGGAACTGTAATTCCATGTCTTCTAAAACTCTCAACATGATGAACCGAAAATACTTTAATTTTCATATGTTAATAACAATAATAAATTCTTTAATCCTATTAATTAATGAACACATCCTACATCCCGTTCCTTTAAAAAAAAACAATTTGGTAACTTTGCTCATATTTGGTCGAATTTAAGACCTCATAATTATCACATAATATTTTTACCTGTTAGCCTACAAATTGATTTAGATCAAATCCATGATATATATCCGTCCAGGTGAGTCAAAAAGGAGTCCTTTCACTTGCGGAGATTCTCTGTGTTCTTGAGAGTGAGATGAAGTGATTTGTCTGAGGACAGTGAGAGCAAGTTTAGTGATCTCTCAAAGAGAGCTGCACCTGACATCGGGCGGAGTCACAACGTTCATTGGGTGGTTCCTGAGCTCGCAAGCAACAAAACTATGTTCCTGGAATGCGTAGCGCGCCTCAAGCTGATCACAGAAGGAGCGATCTCAAATACAGTTGCGTCAGTAGTGTGTAGATGTGATGTTATGTTCAGTCGCATAAAAAGTTTAAAGGCAAGTAGAATAATTCAGTCAAATTTAGCCCCCATAATAACCTGTCTCTGCAATATCCATCCAAACAGTAATTTGAAGTAATATACAAACACGTTTCAAGCAAAACATTTCACAAAGGTAAGTTTGGTAGGTTTCAAAAGATAAAACAACAAATATAAAGGGTGTGCACTTATGTCACGGCTTGGTCAATTAACGGATATGCGGCCATACTTGCAATACCCGGATGTAAACAACAGCATGGATGGTAGGGTAATGTACTACTGAATACGTTGTTCTGCTAATGTATGCTGTCTAAACCACGGAAAAAAATGTTTGTAAGCTGCTAAATCATATAGAGATGGACTTGGTAAACAGGAAAGGGCGCAAGAGTTTGACAAACTAAAGTTTATAGGGGTAAATATATGTACAAGCAGTATTAATTATGATATTAGCCATAGATATTAAACATTTAACCTACCTTACCGGAAATAAGAACAAACACAAATGTTGTCAAGATTCCTGCCCTGGAAATCCTGGTTCAGTTTGGCCAACCACAAATGCCGTTTATTCCTCAGACAGTTTTTTTGCACTCTTGATTTGTTATAACTTTTGGCAATCCATAGTACTGTTTTTTTTTTGGGTCCGACCAATTAGTACAGCCCAAAACATGACAATAATTGACCATGTTTAGCAGCAATAATCACTTAATTTGGTTCAGTGGCATTGTTTACATTCGGTAGCATCAATATGGTTGATTGATGACACGTCATTAATATACTCTACATATTCTATTTTCATTCTTAAAGTGATGTACTACGCCTGTGTGAAATGACATCACACATTAAATCCTTGGCACCAGGCAGTTAAGTCATTGTTAGTTCTAGGAAAAGCTTTATTTATCGGCATCTGACACTTGGTTTTCACATGTTATGACATTCATACATAGTTAGGTTTCAATACTTGTTGGAGCTCATCTTAGGTATAATGAGATTAATTCATAAATGTCCCATTAGGAAGTTAGAAGTGAAAACATCAATCATTTAATAATGGTGTGTATTTTCCAAAAGAATTTATCAAAATTTTCTTTGGCTGGATTAAAAAATCAATGGGGTGGATCGTGAAAAAAGGCTTGCCAACTTTGAGATTGTTTTCATTTTCCCTTTAATTGTGAATTTCACATTACATTTACCATGTGCAAGAAAGTGCTCTAGCACTATAAGCATTTATCACTAAAATACTGGTAATGCATTATAAAAATTCAATTCATAATTAAATGAACCCTAAAGTTAGAGGTTAGCTTTTGTTTCAGTACATTTCTTCTATAATCAGTCATATTCTGTTGCCCAAAAGGGAAATATTTAACCAAGGACAACAATGGCTCAGATGGTCCATAACCACTTCCATCTAACGGACTAGCCTCATTTCTTCAGTTTAGCGAGTTCCATCAGCAGCTGATCTCTTCTTTCTCTCCTGGCTGGGAGGTGTTCAGCAGGGATCAGCTCACAGATCTCCTAAAGCAGATGATAAAATCTTTCATTTTATAATGAATACAAAAATGATTTAAAAACCAATCATGGTTATTAGGAAAATCTGCCCAATTTAAGATTTCTAAAGCAACCATTTCCCACAAATTATTAATCATATTATCACATACTTTTGTAATTCTAGCTGCTGGCTCTCCAGAAAAGTCTGGAACAGGCCCAAAAGTATTAAGAACCCTCTTCATGCCCTCGTTGTACCGCTGGAGATAGTCTTCCATACCTGGACAGACAAAACACAGGACGAGGAGCAAATAAAAATATGGTATTGCGTTTTTCTACAATACAGTAGTAGCACAGTAGACCATAAAATGTCTGATATTTTTCACAACTCTAATAACATATTAAACACGTTTCAGTCTATTTTAAAGTACTTTTTTAAAAGGGTCATGAACTGAGAAACCAAAGTGATCTTTTGTCGTTAGTCTAAAAACAGCTTATATTGAAGCCGATCTGCCAAAACGACTCTACTATGATGTAATAGTGTGGCTAAATCCCACCTCCGTAGAAGATCATCAACGCCTGCTTCTACATCGCTGCCTGTTTAGCCCCGCCCACCGATTTGCTTAAGTAGTGTAAATAACGAAAGAGGCAAACTCGGGTCTATGCGGAAACTGTAAATTTCAAAACCCAAAACGTAATCATTAGTCTAAAAACAGCTTATACTGAAGCCAGTCTGTCAAAATGACTGGATGTGGAATGTGCCACTCTATGATGTAATTGTGTGGTGAAACTCCGCCTCCGCAGAAGAACATCAATGCCTGTTTAGCCCCACACACCGATTCACAAACAAAGTGGAAATAACGAGAGAGGCAAACACAGATAAAGATGGCTCTGAATACAACAAGATGCTGTACAGTGCCAAGTTGTGGAAAAAAAACTCTTTGCATTGCCTTCCTTCTGATGATGTTAGGAAAGAGTGGATGAACTTTATTTTTAATGACGTTCCACACCACGCCAGAAAGCACTTGGTCCCTTTGTTCACTTCATTTCACCGTGGATTCATTTATAAACAAGGAACAATTTGACGCAGGATTTTCAGGAAGATTGAAACTAAAAGACGATGCTGTGTCGACTATATTGGATCCGAGAATAATGTCGCCCCACACAAGTGTGAGTAACTGTTTATATTACGTGATCACTATTGCTTTGTCTGTTATTACAGATTGTTTAATATGTACTGAGTATTTATGCGTTTTAACCTAAATTAGTGCAGTGTTTATCTATGAAGGATGTAGGCTGTCAAACATACACAACTATTAGCCAATCACAGCAGTGGGTGTCTACAATCCGCTATGCCCGTCCAAACAGAGCGTTCCGATGAGGGGGGTCTATTATTTATATAAAATATACAAAATAGCCTATTACTTCTAAATTATGATGTTTTTTATGTAAACATCTTGATGACACTATAAGTGAGAACAGTACAAAATAATAAAAAGGCAGTTTATGACCCCTTTAAACAAGGGCTTTAAAGGAGAAGTCCACTTCCAAAACAAAGGTTCACATATAATGTACTCACCCTCTTGTCATCCAAGATGTTCATGTCTTTCTTTCTTCAGTCGTAAAGAAATTAAGTTTTTTGAGGAAAATATTTCTGCATTTTTCTCCTTATAATGGACTGATATGGTGCCCCGATTTTGAACTTCCAAAATAAAGTTTAAATGCGGCTTCAAACGATCCCAAATGTGGTTGTAAACGATCCCAGCCGAGGAAGAAGGGTCTTATCTAGCAAAACGATTGGTTATTTTCATT
>JAHKKF010520565.1:1060-14093 GCA_019740295.1 Labeo calbasu | reverse complement strand
GTATAATTCAAGTTAATATATATATATATATATATATATATATATATATACACACACACACACACACAATAGTAGCATAATAGGCAGGTAATTTAATTATAAGAGTGTATATATATAGCTTGACCGAGACTAATTATTTGAGTGTAAGCATGTATATTAATTACTTGCCAGTAAATATCATTCTGATTGTGAAAATATAATGAACATAATATTTTTAATTATAATAATTATAATAATAAAAATACCATGGTGTATATGACGCGTATTAAACGATATTACCATTATATTATTCACAAACAGCGGCTATGAAAGTCTTTTAGTATAAATTATGAGTAAGGGCTTTTGTTTTGAAATTGTCTTCTCGCTCCCGGAAGTAACGCAGTAATTTATTTTTCATTCTCAAACGTCATTGTTGTTTTCACGCGTTTTCCTTCTGTTAATAAAAATAATTCAGTTAATCGTTTATGGCATATAGTTCTGATGAAACACAGTCAACACGGGCCCGATCTCTCGATTAAATCCGTGTGTATCTACTTGAACAGTGTTGTGTTTAGTTGTTGTGTGTCTGTAGCAGTTGCTCAGTTCTCGGTCCTCTGAACACATGAGTGTGTCTCTGGTTGTGATCAGACTCGAACTCGCAGATCAGTCTGATTCCCCGCACGGCTTTCAGTACTGCGCCGGTGAGTTTCACTCGTTTGCTGTTACGTAACTGACACTGACTTTGTTTACCATTGTACAGCATGATGGCCATATTCATCTGCCATGGTATTATCATCAGCATTATCAGCATTATCAGTGTACAAAAAGGTGTTACCATGTTTTAGACATGCTCACAAGTTACCATGGTATTGTTTGAAATACTTGGAACTGGCATGCAAATATTATCCTTCTTAAAGTGACGTACAGTGGCATGGTAAATATGTAAATACCATGGTATTGCCATCTGATAAGGGTAATTATACATGCGTTTGCGTTACTTTTTTTTGTTTTTAGAAAAAAATACAAAAAAATATTTAGTTGGCTTATTTATTGTTTTTTTTGTTCGTTTTTTTTTACTGTGACCCAAGGTTACAGAGCTAGATATTTTTAATATCTAAAATAAAAAAAAAAAAATAAAAATTTTATAAATTTAAAACACAACATTGATACAATTCATTAGAATAAACAGGATTACAAAACAAATACATTGTGGGGGAAAAAAAGTAATTTTACACTACCAATCAGAAGTTTGAACAGTGAGATTTATTTATTTATTTTTTTAAAGAAGTCTCTTCTGCTTACCAAGCCTGCATTTATTTGATCCAAAACACAGCGAAAAGCATTAATATTGTCAAATATTTTTACAATTTAAAATAACTGCTTTCTATTTAAATATATTTTAACATGTAATTTATTCCTGTGATCAAAGATAAATTTTTAGCATCATTACTCCAGTCTTCAGTGTCATATGATTCATTCTAATATGCTGATTTGCTGTTCAAGAAATATTTATTATTATTATTATTATTATTATCAATATTTAAAACAGTTGAGTACATTTTTTCATGATTCTTTGATGAATACAAAGATCAGCATTTATCTAAAATAAATGGCTTTTGTCAATTTTTGAGTCAGTCCAATTTTTGTTGGGAAAGAAATTATAGATATTTATACTTTTATTTAGTAAGGATGTTTTAAATTGCTCAAAAGTGATGATAAAGACATTTATAATGTTACAAAACATTTCTAAATGCTGTTCTTCTGAACTTTCTATTCATCAAAGAAACCTGAAAAGATTCTACTCAGCTGTTTTCAATATAATAATAATCATAATAATAAATGTTTTTTGAGCAGCAAATGGAAATAATAGAATGATTTCTAAAGGATCATGCGGCTGGAGTAATGATGCTAAAATTCAGCTTTGATCACACAAATAAATTACATTTTAAAATATATTCAAATAGAAAACCGTTATTTTAAATAGTAAATATATTTTAATTTTTTTCTGTTTTTGCTGTACTTTGGATCAAAAGAAAACGCAGGCTTAGTAAGCAGAAGAGACTTCTCTAAAAATCTTGCTGTTAAAAAACATTTGACTGGTAGTGTAAATTTTATAATAAATAAATATAAAAAAGCATTAAAATGAATTACTCTTATTCTTATTATATTTTTATGGGGCCCATTAGGACAAACAGGATAACAAAAACAAGTACAGTATGAAAAAAAGGTATAATTATGAACTGGATAATCAGAATAATTTAGCAGTGGAATCACTGGCCTGAGAATGAGAGAGTATAGCAGAGAAACATAAGAAGCATGAGGCATTATGCTAAATCTCATGATCGCCTGGTTTTGTGTTAACAGTGAGCAGAGAGCATTCATTCACACACACAGTGTGTTTGAGCTCTCAGCTCATTTCTAGAATCTCTTTGAGGCCTTTATGTTGAGGCCTTGTGTCACAGCTCACATCTCCTGTGTCCCACAGTTTCAGAGATGTCAGAGGACGAGATGAGAGAGAAAGCGCTGGGCTCCGCCAGAGCGACGCTGGGCAGTAAAACGGAGCTGGAGCGAGCAGCCGTCCTCCACCAGCACCTGGGCAGCCGCGTCATGAGCGACATGGTGATCGAGACCTTCCAGCCCAGCGCAGGTCTGGAGCGCAGCACTTCCGTTACTGTCTTTGATTTGAAGCTCGTTTAATCAGTGATGAGTAAATGGACTGTGTTTTCTCCATCAGGAGTTGAGGAAGGTAAAGAAGATCTGAAGTCCACAGGAGATGTAAATAGAGAAGACAAAGATCAAATGGACATGAGCGTGACTCCAGACTCTCCCTCTAAACAGCTGCCGGATCAGATCTCATTCTTCAGCGGAAACCCGTCAGTGGAGATTGTCCACGGCATCATGCACCTCTACAAAACTAAGTTAGTACTCTGTCTATCTATCTATTTGTCTGTCTGTCTGTCTCTCTCTCTCTGTCTGTCTGTCTATCTATATATCTGTCTGTCTGTCTGTCTGTCTATCTATATCTATCTATCTATCTATCTATCTGTCTGTCTGTCTGTCTATTTGTCTGCCTATCTATCTATCTATCTATCTATCTATCTATCTATCTATCTATCTATCTATCTATCTATCTATCTATCTATCTGTCTGTCTGTCTGTCTGTCTGTACGCCCACCCACCCATCCATCTATCTACCTATCTCTGTCTATCTATCTATCTATCTATCTATCTATCTATCTATCTATCTATCTATCTATCTGTCTATCTATTTCTATCTATTTGTCTGTCTATCTTATTTATGTTTTTGTCAATCTGTCTGCCTGTCCGTCCATCCATCATCTATCTACCTATCTATCTGTCTATCTATTTATCTGTCTGTCTATCTTTCTATATATGTCTATCTATCTATCTATCTATCTATCTATCTATCTATCTATCTATCTATCTATCTGTCTGTCTGTCTGTACGCCCATCCATCCATCCATCCATCCATCCATCCATCCATCCATCTGTCTGTCCATCTGTCCATCTATCTATCTGTCTGTCTATCTATCTGTCTATCGTCTTATCTATTGTATCGTTGTATCATTCTATCCATCTATCTATATGTCTATCTATCTATCGTCTTATCTATTGTATCGTTGTATCATTCTATCTATCCATCTATCTATCCATCTATCTATCTATCTGTCTATCTATTGTTCTATCATCATTTTATCTATTGTTTTGTCATTCTATCTATCTATCTATCATAGTTCTTTTGTTCTGTCTATCATTCTGTCTATTGTTTTATCTATCGTATCATTGTTTCATTCTATCTATCTATCTATCTATCTGTCATTCTATCGATCTATCTATCTATCGTTCTATCGTTCTGTCTATCGTCTTATCTGTCGTATCGTTGTATTATTCTTTCTATCTGTCTATCTATGTGTCTATGTTTCTGTCTACTGAGCTGACTTTTTTGTGGTTCAGGTCTTGGGTTTGTAGCAGTTTGAAATGTAGAAATTCTGTGGAACTCTATTGTAGATACATCCAAAATTTGAGAATTTGCATACAAAATTGAACATTTTTATTGATTTATTTATTTAGCATATTAATAATCAATACAAATTGACCTAACACCTTACATGTGTTATTGGGTGTTCTTCTTCTTTGTCAATTTAGAATGAGTTTGTTGTTGTTTTTTAAATCGACAAAGCATGCAAATGTTTTTCCATTTTTGTTATGTTTTACGAGTTCATTGATCAGAGTGTGTAGGATGTGAATGTGGTCATTAGTTCTGTGATTTGGAAGGAAGCCAATCTGACTCAGCACAGCGTGTCCATTAAGGAACTTTATAACTCTATTGTTTCAAAAATACTGCTAAAACACTTCCTCAGATGGCTGTTCACAAAATGCTGCTGAAATTATTAGGGGCCAGTTGTCTCCATTTTAGTGAATTGTGGCTCCAGATGACTGGAAAACAGTACAAGGTTGAATCATTTGAGCAAAGCACCTAGAACGCTGTCAGAGCCGTAACATTTTTTACATTTTTTTAATATTTTGCAGACTGAGTCAAACTGTTTTTCGTCTTTTGGTGTTTCTTTTAACTATATATTTTTCCTTCATTTTTCAGTTTAGTTTTACATGCTGCTTTTTAAAATATGTAATTGAGTTCATTTGTATCTATCTATCGGTCATACTGTCATTCTGTTTACCCTTTTATTGCTCTCTCTCTATCTATGCTAATACTAAAACCCTGTAATACTACAGGGTCCAAAAATAACATGATATTTGTCTATTAGATCAATAGACACTTTGTTGCATTGTTGACTTTGACCCGTTGGTCTTGTTTTTGTGTGATGTGGTGTTAAGTAAGATGACGTCGCTCACAGAGGACGTGCGGCGCAGCGCGATGCTGTGTGTCCTCACCGTACCCACCACCATGACCAGCCATGACCTCATGAAGTTTGTGGCTCCATTCAATGACGTCATGGAGCACATGAAGATCATCCGTGACTCGACACCCAACCAGTACATGGTGCTGGTCAAGTTCAGGAGTCAGGTCAGTTACCTAACCAGATAAAAGAACAAATAAAAGTGCATTTTCTGAAATTCGATTGGACTGTCTAATCCTCACGATTTAGTTTTTTGGTGTTCAACAGAATTCTTCAGAATAAAACTTTAATGCATTTTCTAGTATTACTGCGCCTGCAGCTACACTTTTCACAAGAAGCTGACACATTTTACCATATGACTTGCAAAATAATCTCATGCAAATAAGTTTTTTTGATGTTTAGTATTTTATGAATGGAGCATCATTGTGTTTTTTCATTTGTTTAGGCCGATGCCGACAGCTTCTACACGACATGCAACGGCCGCCAGTTTAACTCCATTGAGGATGCTGTCTGCCAGTTAGTCTATGTGGAGAGGGCAGAAGTCATAAAATCCGAAGAGGTAAGGCTGTGGTGCGTTAGTAAGTAGTGTTTACTAAAGCAAATAACTATGATTCGAAAAAACCACCAATGATGTGTCTGAAATCACACCCCGTCTGTCTGTTAGGTACTACAGTTCGGTTTTAAATTTATTTAAAGGTGCAGTATGTGATATTGACGGATAGTGGTTGAAATTGGTACTGGAATCCAAATTCAAACTATCAGAGAGAGTTGTTCGACTCAACGCTCATGTGAGTTGCCAGATAAGGACACGCAACTGACAATGGAAGGAATATAGAAAACATAGAGTTTTTTAGATGGATGGCAAGGCTTTTTAGGTCAGGCAGAATCTGCGATCTCTGACTCAGTTTGTTAGCTCGCTTCCATGGCTGCAGTAAGCTGTGATTTGCGTCAACTGGCAACCCTGGGTGTCGAAATACTATTGGTTAAACTGCAAATGGGCGGAGTCACACAGACCAGAACAAAGACAGACGTCCGTCACAGAATACACATTTCAAAAGTAGAATAACTAGTTGTAGCATTGTTTTACAGAGAAACTTAGCTTGTTTTCTAAATATCTAGAAACATATTATGGTATTTTTATGCTTTAGCACAGTCAAAAATTACATACCGCACCTTTAAAAATCATTAGAAAGTATGTTTTACATAGTATGTATGGGTAGTTTAAATTAAATTCAAATGCACTGCATCCACCATGTGTCAGTTTTGCCGTTTCACTGCCATTCATAAATCCTCTCCCAGGGGCTCATGAGATTGTAAAGGTCTATCAAATCATCCAGGGACTTTTTGCCTACAGTTTTCAAATACTATTAAGTAGGACATACTACTCTTTTAGCATACTGTTTTTCGCCTACTGCGTAGTATGGAAGTAGGCATATTCAGATGCAGCGCCAGTGTTACTATTCTTGGCAAAATTAAATGCATTAAATTTAGTTTTGTTTACTTGAATCGCATTTTAATGATTTAATTTAAAATTTTATATTTAAAGCATTTTAATTTATGTTTTACACTTAATTATATATATATATATATATATATTTATTTATTACCAAAGCAAGCAACTATTATGATATGAACACTTAGCGTGTAAATCTTGGCAACCACCGTAAAACCTTAGGAACCACAAATCAACATATTTAACATACTCAGAACAACCACACAGCAAAATCATTTTAATTTAAAGGGAGAGTTCACCCAAAATCTAAAATTACGTCATGATTTTGTCACCCTTAAGCCATTCTAGGCGTATATGACTTTTTTCTTTCAGACAAATACAGTCAGAGTTATTTAAAAAAATGTCCTGGCTCTTTCAAGCTTTATAATGGTACTGGATGAGTGTTAAGATTTTGACGTCCAATAAAGTGCATCCATCCATCATAAAAAATACTCCACACAGCTCTGGGGGGTTAATAAAGGCCTTCTGAAACAAATCGATGTGTTTGTGTAAGAAAAATGTCCATATTTAAAACTTTATAAACCGTAATATCTAGCTTCCGCTAACTGTCGTGCGATGGCGTAGGACCAAGGCTCTACAGTGCGACCATTTAAGTCGCATTTGTGACTGAAAACTACTGTGTGCGACTATGAAAAAAATATTTACGAGCACCAGTGTGACTGCTGAGGGGAGTTTCAAAGGTTTCTATGTGTTTTTGCAATGTTGAGTAATGTATCACAGACATATCTCACAAAGCCTTTCATAAACAAAGTGTAGAGAGAGCGTAAATAAGAGATTCATTGTGCAGTGCAGAGAACATTCTTGATTATAATGGAACTTTGTGAAATCATGATGAACTAAGATGAGTGACAGCTTTTCATGATTTTTAAGTGAGTTTGTAAATGAGATATTGATTTAATACTACAGTTAAATAAACAAGAAGTTTATATTAGGTGACTTACATTGTCTGACTGTAACACTTTTGCCCTCTATTTCGTCGTCAAAAATAGTTTGAAACAAGTCACAACTGAGCCGCTACGCATCTTCATTCAAACACAACAGTATTTCGTTTTTCAATGAACATGCGTTTTTAAACAAATTTAGTATGTCAATGATTCAATTTCCCATTAATAAAGACAGCCACTTGCTTTATTCCTGAATTAATCAGCCGTTCGAACGAATCAATGAATGAATGATTCAGTAATTAAATCAGTGACTTGCCGCCACTTACTTGCAGTTTTAGTTTCATTTTTAAAGTATCTTTTCAGTTATTAAAATCTTTTAATATTTCTATATTCAAAATGTAATATTTAAATCATTAATCTCCAAATGATTTTAAATTTGATTGCACTCATGTCACCTCTGAGCCTCATTAAACGTATGAAACTACACGTATTTTGTGTTTTTCGGTGCCACCTCTGTAGTACAAATTAAGTTAAATACTTATTTCATTTGACTGGTAACTTATTCTTATTCTTATTAGAAGGTGCTCTTGAAATTTTGACTGTGCTCCTAAATTTTTTAAGTTAAGCGTAGAGCCCTGAGGATGTTTTAAATAACAATATTTTTCTTACACAAACACAACGATTCACTTCTGAAGCCCTTTATTAATCCCCTGGAGTTGTGTGGAGCACTTTTTATGATTGTTGGATGCACTTTTTTGAACTTCAAATTCTCAACACCCATTCACTGCCATTATAAATCTCGGAAGAGCCAGGGCATTTTTTAATATAACTCTGATTGTATTTGTCTGAAAGAAGAAAATGACATATGTGTAGGATGGCTTGAGGGTGAGTAAATCATGAGGTAATTTTCATTTTTGGTTGAACTATCCCTTTAACTATTACCAATTAGTCCCAAATTAAAAAAAAAAACATTATTATTATTATTACTAAAGCAAGCAACTACTATGACTTGAGCAAACAACACATTTTAGGCTGATACATTGCTTGAGTGACCAGGATTAACCTGTTTTGTTGTTGACTAGCTGTTTCTGTTTAAACACACACATGTTGTGTTTCCAGCACTGATTTACATGCATAACAATAGCTGCAGTGTTCTGGAATGTTTTGAATGATCTCAAACTCTTCATTATAAACCAGGGGGCCAGTTTACCTGTGATGGATCTGACTGAGCTGCCCAAGTGCACCGTGTGTTTGGAGCGCATGGACGAGTCCGTCAACGGCGTGTTGACCACCCTGTGCAACCACAGCTTTCACAGCCAGTGTCTGCAAAGATGGGAGGACGCATCGTGAGTGCTGTCATTCACAAACAGTGTTTAGATTCAACATGCAATCAAAATGACTAAAGCAAAAACGTCATTGAAAAGTAGTTTTTTGTGTGTGTGTATATATATATATATATATATATATATAGATATAATGAATTAGTAAGACATTATTTTAGTTCATTTTGTTCATGCTTGACGAATTTTATCCACACCCTCACGCACATACTTCTCCTGTGACGCATTAGTGCATGACACTGTGTTGTTTATGCTCATATTTCATTCTCATCTGTTATTTACGTGCGTCACTTTTAACCTTTTCGTCCTGATTCTTCATTGACATGTGTTTGCTGGGCAGTTCTCTATTCTCGCTGTTGTGTTTGTGTGTAATTGTCATAGTTGGCCTCTGACCTGTGAGATGAACGTCACAGTGTCATGTTTCATGCGCACAATGGAAGTGCAAACCGCTGGAGCTTTGATGGTTTCAGGTTTAAGTGTTTACACACATGAATTATTGGCACGTGTGACGCATTTCTGTGACATATTTCTGAGTGAACCCATATTCAGTGGGAAATCATGTAGGTTGGGACTTTATTTTATTCATCAGGATTTGATTGGGCATGACAATTAGGTCATGAAATTATTAGTGGAGTTTGCTAATGCATGCATCGCTATTACTAACGCTCATACTATGAGTTAGTGATTCGAACAGACTACTAACTCACATTGTGACACATAAGTATTAGAGACACAAAAAGACACATAAGTCTTTTTGACACCACATTGTCTTTAAAGGAACAGTTAAATTAAAAAAAATAACATTTGCTGAAAATGTAGAAGTAGATGAATTTTTCTCTTCACCAAAACAAGTTTGGAGAAGTTTACAATTACATCACTTGCTCACCAGTGAATGCGTGCCGTCAGAATGAGAGTCCAAAGAGCTGATAAAAATATCACAATAATCCACAAGTAATCCACACCACTTCAGTCATCAATTAACATCTTGTGAAGCCAAAAGCTGCATGTTTGTAAAAAACAAATCCATTACTAAGACTTTTTTAACTTTTAATTATTGCTTCTGGCTAAAATGTGAGTCTACAAAACAGAATAGCGCTAGTTTCTTTAAAAAAAAAAAGTCATCTTGACTGAATCAGTAGAGAAATATGCACAGATTAAATACTGTTTATAAGCCAAAACAGTCCAAAACAGCTCTAAACAAATATGTGGTTGGATTTTGATGTGAGAGGACAACAGGACTCATATTTTGGCCATGATGGCAATGATGGATTTGTTTCGTATAAACACGTAGCTTTTGGCTTCACAAGACATTAATTGATGGACAGAAGTGGTGTGGATTACACCCTGAGGGTAAATACATTTTCAACGAATTTATTTTTTGGGTGAACTATTCCTTTAAGAGCACTAATAGTGTGCACTTCTTCTGCAGGTGTCCTGTATGCAGATACTGTCAGACTCCTGAACCCGTGGAGGAGAACAAGTGTTTTGAGTGTGGAGTGCAAGAGGTAACAAATCTTTCAGATATCTCACTTAGAGCTGCAACAACTAATCGCTAAAGTCAATGGAAAAGAAGTTAAGTATCGATTAATTGCACACTGAAAACATCATTATAGTAATGAATAACGCATTTCTTTGAATGAAACACATTTGAAAAATAGCACAGGATGCACATGGATCTGCTGCGGGAAAGGCACATGACCCAAGTTATCCTAAACATGGAAATATTTTATAGTAATTGCTCATACGATACTCACAACTCATATTCATGCAGTTAAATATGCATTTTGTTAAATGTAGGTTTAAAATTTGATCAGAGCAGTAAATATGAAAGGGTTTGTTTTAATTGGGTATTCATGTAATATAATTACTATAATTAGACAAGTGAATGTGCATGTTTAATTTGTGCTTTTGTTTCACTTTTTTGTTTTAATAACATAATGTATAGCATATATCCTGCATAGATGTTTTTAGTTTGCACACTGTATGGAAAAAATAAAATACAGAAAATAAAATAGATTAATCAGGTACTTAATGAACAGATTAATTGATTAAAGAATTGTTTGTTGCAGCCCTAGTCTCACTCACATAGATAGATGTTCCATTATATTGTATTTCATATATCCTACATAGATACATATTTCAGTTTGCACACTGTATGGACCTTTAAAAAAATAAAATAAAATCAATTAATCGAGTACTTAAATGACTGATTAATCGATTAAATAATTGTTCATTGCAGCCCTAGTCTCACTCACATAGGATATTCCGTGACATTGTATTTCATATATCCTACATAGATACATATTTCAGTTTGCACACTGTATGGAATTAAAAAAAAAAAAAAAGGAAATACTGAAAATAAAATCAATTAATCAAGTAATTAACTGACAGATTCATCGATTAAATAATCGTTAGTTGCAACCCTAGTCTCACTCACATAGATGGACGCTCCATTATATTGTATTTCATATATCCTACATAGATACTTATTTCAGTTTGGACACTTTATGGGCCTTTTTTAAAAAAAAATACAATACTTAAAATAAAATCGATTAATCGAGTACTTAATCGACAGATTAATAAATTATTAGTAATTGTTTGTTGCAGCCCTAGTCTCACTTACATAGATTGGCATTCCATAACATCGCATTTTAAATGTATTTGTTAATGTTTTATAGAATCTGTGGATCTGTCTCATCTGCGGTCACATTGGCTGTGGACGCTACGTTAGTCGTCATGCCTACAAGCACTTTGAGGAAACGCAGCACACTTATGCAATGCAGCTGACCAATCACAGGGTCTGGGACTACGCTGGAGGTGTGTGACATCACAGATAGCAAAGATGCTAGTGACTAGAAATAAATATAATATGGAATTCAGTTGATGTGCAGTTGCATGCTTGAAAACAATGGTTATATTTTCACGGAAATGCATGAACTTTTCTGGTACTGCCTAGGGTTGGGTATCGAAAATCGATTCTGATTCCAGAATTGGATACTTAAGGTCAGGAATCGGATACATCTTGTGAAATTAAAATTTCGATTTCGCCTATCGATTCCTATGTGCGGTTCTTTTCGACCTAGTGATCTGCCAGGACCTTGCTCGCTAAGCGCATAGCGCTCCAAAGTATGGCTACATTAGCGATCAGAAGTCAAAAAAGGCAAAGAATAATATTGTAATAAGCTAAACATGTTGCAATAGAGGTGTCACCACCAACATGACAAAGCATTTTAATTTAACAGATCATTAAAAATCACAAATACCAACGTGATTCTATTCCTAAATTACAATGATTTATCTGTTTCATTCCTCAATCTTTCTTCCATGCGGCGTACAACCAGTGTGATTTAAACATTCAAATCTGCGTTCGCGCTGCCACGGTCCTGAAGAGAGCCACTGTCATGTACATGAATGAAACAGTTTCACAGTCTGTTCAACCACACAGTTCATTATTTCTGTGTTACAAACATTCAAATAATCACAGAAGTACTGGGATAAATGTTCATAGTCCGGATATAAACTCTATATACGGTAGAGATCAAAATAGAGTAAATCATCCTTTTGAAAGTTAATTTGACATTCCAAATAATGTTAAAGATTAATCGATTCTGCTGTTATGCCAGTAGGTGGCGAACGGGGGCTGTTAATTTGATCATTCATTCAAAAACACAGATTAATCCAGTAAAGAACCAAGTAAATCTTGAGTGAATCACTGAATCATTCTCTTATAAATTAGACCTACATTTGATTTTGTTTAGTTGTCTAATGTTTTTTTTTCTTCAGAATCGTAAGAGAACCACAACTTCCATTTAAAACAACAACAACAACCCAATTTATCCAGAGTCACGCAGCTCTATTTTGCAAACAGCTCTTAAGTGAATTAAGAAACAGAATAAATATGCTTGATATCATCTTTTATTCACACTGGAATCGAAACTGGAAATCGAAAAGAATCGGAATCGTTAAGCAGATTCAGAATCGGAATTTATAAAATTCTAACGATACCCAACCCTAGTACTGCCATACATTATTTATTGCTTATTATTCATATTAATATTTCACACAGAAATATGTCAAATTCTGGATTATTATTATTATTTAAACGCTTGTACAAATACTGTTATTTTAGTATCATTCATTTTTTTTTAATAGTTTTTGTGAATATTTTTAAATTAGCTTTATTTTTATATTTTCCATTTTTACTTAAGTTTTAGTAATAGTAATTCTGTTGTGTTTTTGGCATTTTTTTTTTTTTTTTTATTAGACTATATAGTTCTTATTTATTTATTTTTTTCAGTTTTAGTTTTTGGTTATTTTAGTACTTCAAGTTGGACTAAAATGAAAAATGATTCCTTGGCAACTAACTGAAGTGAATTTATTTTATTTCAACATTTTTTTTAAATGGTTTCTTTAGTTAACAATAACAACCCTGGTCCA
>JAHKKF010520564.1:0-20739 GCA_019740295.1 Labeo calbasu | reverse complement strand
ATTGAGAATTTTTAATCAAAGTATATTAGAGACTTTTTATTAAGACCCTAAAGAATCATATTAACTTGTGGAAAATGGGCATCTGATGACCCCTTTAAGAACACGGGCGTCTGAGAAAATTGGGGGTGTTCTGAATTAGCACACATACAGGGTAATACAACTGCTGCAAACTATTTAACCTCATCTGAGTGGGCAACATCATCACCTACCACATTACAGTCACCAGCTTGATACTTCATATCCAGTTATCACTATACTTGGCAAAAAAAAACTGTCTATATCCTGTTTGGCAATAAACAGTAATTTACCATAACCAGGCCCACACAAAATCTCAATTTGCAAAATCCACAAACTTAACCAGAATTCAAAGGCCGTCATTCACGTAACGCGTACCCCGTCTATTGTGGGTTATTATGTATGGTTTACTAAGAAACATATATTGATTTTGCATCATTCAGACGATTTTCCTTCAAAATGAACACAGAAAATCTATGTGTAAATCATGTGTAAATCATGTGTATTTTGTGTAGCTCCAAAATGTTTTGTAAGTGCTTAACAAACTTTTGTACCTCTCTGTTTGGAACACTTCTCCAACTCATCCTCAAGTTTGTTCAAGTCAGACTCAAAGTCCTGACTGCCACAAACATTAAACAGTCGTTCTTCATAACTGGCCAGTTGCTCTTCCTTACGTTTGATTTCAGCAGTAAAGTGAGTCTTCTTCTGTTCTCCAGATGCAAGCTCCTTACTATGAAACAAAAACATTTTTGCACAAGAGTTGTTTAGCAATGCTAGTTTACATTATATTTCTCAAGCCTGAAACACAGTGCATTACAATCACAGGGCAACATTATCCTAAAACAGATGTTTCAATATTACTGTGAATTAATTCACCACTATTATAGTTAATGTAAGCTGGAGAAAAATTAAATATATTGTTTTTACGTAGGAAATAATGCATTAAAAAATTCTGGGACATTAATTTACATGTAAGCATGTATTTTACTGAAATTATTATTGTTATTTTTTCAATATAAACATTTTATGTACACTACTACAAGTAGTAGTGTACATATGACTTTTTAGTAATGCTTGTCTACACAACCCAAATTTGTGTAAGCTAAACATCATTATTTGAATACTACATTGTGTGTTCTGCTGCCCTGAAGATGACCTATTCCTCAGAAGCCCGGAATCGAAACTGCGTATATCTTGAGAAGATATTTAAGCATGTGCGTGGTTGTGCAAATGTCATATTTTCTTTTAAATCAAGGTCATTGCATGTGTCGTTTCTCACGTAGACGTTTATATCCTGTCACCTGAACAAAATATATTTGTGATGCGATCTGGGAAAACCCGTCGGGTGTTGCACAAAAAATAGGTCGAAGGTCAATGTGTTTTTTATTTTTTGTCAAAATTAGGTTTTCATTAAATTATTATTCTATAACATCTTGTCTATCATCTCTGAAAATATCTTGGCAAAATTCACTTGTTTTGTGCAGAAAAATAGTGATTTATTGAAATGATCGTGTCTTTGATGAACACACTGCGGAGGTGCTTTAACTTAACACCACAAAAACAGTTAACCTATCAAATAAACCCTGTAACATATTTAATAAAGGTGTATCAATGCACATTCTCCGCCAGTCTTGTGTAATCTACGGCACGCAAAGTTATTTATTTGTTAATTAATATTGTGAGAGATAGTGGAGCGCAACAACGCATCTGAAGTACTGTAACTGCTCACTTAAACGATCTTACTCGTCTCAATCTGCTCAATCTTGGCGATGTCAGTGCCCTAAACGATGTTATAATGGATTATTTCACATCCAGAGACGAAGGATCGGATGATGAAGTTACTAAAGAGGAGTAGCCCGATGACAGTCTGTTTTATGCACAGTGAGTGAACAGTTGTGCTGTGCTTGCTTAATAAATGTAAACTACAAGGTAGACTGCATTATTCGTGCTATCTAAACATACAAGGGGTGATCAAACGTTCAGAGACTATGCCCATGATAAACAACGGAAAACAGATGTTAGTTTGTTTGTGTAATAATGCAGTATAGCGCTCCTGACTTGACAGACAGCTCTCATTACACCCTGGAATTGAAAGTGAAAGCCGTCTCACTTTAAACCCATTTTTCTCAAAACTCCATTCCTGAAAATCATAGCTACCCACCAACTTAACATAGCCATAACTTTTGTTACGTTCAATGGATAAAATAAAAACAGTTTTGGTAAGGGCTTGAACCCAGCTTTCATATGGTATCAAACCTAAAAATGGTCATGTGTTGGGTTTTCCTAGATCACATCACATTTTATCCTCACACTAAAAATCATTGTTTGTGACATTCTCTAGCTTTTTTCTAAGAAACACCTACTATGATACAAATGTTTGTAGAAAACAAATTGCTAAGAAGTGTGACAGACTTCATTTTGCTGAGCCGCTCTCTGGTGGAGTTGATCTCTTTGGATTTGGAGTAGATCCAGTCTTCTAGCTCTTTCTTGCTTGGGAAGTGTCCCAGCAAAGCAACTAGCTCTTCATTATGTCTCGACTTGATCTTCCTCACTTGCTCATCTTTTTCCATCTGGAATCCAAAGCAGATATAAACTATTTATTCTCATGTAGAATAAAACTGTCACTTCACCAGCCCCTGTCGGGCATAAGCACTGATAATAAAACTGCTATATAGGTAATTCTGCAGCAAAAGCATTTAAGTATTAAAATCTTAAAGGTTTGCTAAGATCATTCTATTATTTATTGAAAACACACAATAATATTTAAATTATTAGTAAGCTTAATATATATATATATATATATATATATATATATATATATAAAACCATCATTTATTGGGTACTTTCAGTTGGGAGGTGGCTGTCCCTGAACCTTAACCCCTATATTTCAACTTATGAAAATTATATTGAAATATTTATTTATTTAAATTGTTGTTTTTAAAAGTATCTTTTTGATTCTTGAATCTGTGTAACTCTAAGGAACATCACAATCAAACACCTTTTTTCTGCAATTAATCACACTTTTTTTGGAGTTATTCCTTAACATTTAGTTTTTTATATGTGTACAACTGTTCAGAACTGTGCTAGCTAACCATATGGTGATTAGCATCTTTGAGATAGGTTTAAAAGTATCTAAAATTGTTACTACCAAAACAGTCACTGGTGCCCCCAAGTTTGAACTTCCAATAAACTGTCAATTTGTTTCGAAAATGACAGATAGTTTTGCTAGATAAGATCCTTCTTCCTCGGATCGTTTAGGGCCATTTGAAGCTTGCATTTTGGAAGTTCAAACTTGGGGGCACCGCTGAAGTCCATTATATGGAGATAATTCCTGAAATGTTTTCATCAAGAAACATAATTTTTATCGACTAAAGAAAGACACAAACATCTTGGATGACAAGGGGGTGAGTAAATTATCTGTAAACTTTTGTTCTGCAAGTGAAGTCCTCCATTAAATGTTTACTCAAACTAACGAATCCTTAAGGTAGAAATCAGTATGATCAACATTTGCCTTTTACCAAGAAAAACTGCATTCAAAATACAACAAATCTCTTAAATTATACTTGAAATATTGCTACAAATATAATTGTTATTGATTTAACTCTTAAAAAAAAAAATAGCAAAAAATATATATTTACAATATAGATGTAAGCAATCTTAAGGGGTCAATATAACCCTTCTAATTAAATTATCATTACTGTTTTGGTAGTGACAATTTTGGGAAGAGGACAAATATTCCAAAACTTTCTGAAAATACTATATGACAATTAACTGCACAATTACTAGAAATGTGTACCTTGAATATTATACAACTGGCACACATACACATTTTTTTTGGAAAAAGACAACTCTGACATTATATGTAATATATATATGACTATATATGTAAGTATATGCCTAGTATTTTTAAATAAACATTTAAAATGGTGGCATGCCAGACTGTTGTCACAGTGTGCTCTGACAATAGTAGTACATAATTTGGGTATTCCTTGAGTAAAGTATACATATTGCTAAATGAATAGAACTATTGAGGTATTCCATTCTGAAAATAGCTATATTACATAGTTTATATTACATTCAGTTTCAATGTACAACAATTATGAACAAAACAGAACTGAAAAATGTAAAAACTCTTGTTTTAAGTAGTATAAACACTAGTATAAACATGTCATGTACTGACATCTAGGTGTTACAGTTATATACTGCAAGCAATGTGCTGACGTGGTAATACACATATATTACTATTAATGATTTTGTGTCATATATTATGGTATCTAGTATGCTGGCCCAGTAGTGTGCAACACAATGAAAATCAAAAATAAATAAATAAATAAATACATTTAAAAAATACAAGTTGAAGACAATGCAGAATAAAGAGAGAGAAAAAGCAGAAACAGTATTAATATGTGCAAGTTCAATTTCAGGAGTCCATAAAAAAACACAGCAGTATTTTCTTAGCGAAATGCTGTTCACGCTGAGTGAAAATAGAGATAGATTCAATTTACACTATGTAAAAGTAGCAGTATTTTGCACTTGCAATAAGTGTAAAAAGTAGTTAGACACTATTTATACTTATAAATAGGCTTGTTTTCACTGTGTTTACCCAATTTCGTTGTGCTGTGGAGATTTTGTTGTGCTGTTTAAATGTGCTGGGATGGGCCACTAATGGACAAAAGTGTGTGTGAGCTCACCTTGGTCTTCTTGAGCATATCCATCTGTGTGCGTGCCGCAGTGTGTGTGTTGAGCAATTCCATCTCTTGGTCTAGTCTGCGCTGGGCCTGATCCAGTTCAGTTTTCTCCTTCTGTAGTTCAATTACCTCTGCCTTTAGACTGTCCACCGTACAGGCCTGCATGGCATTATCAAGCTCACGCTCCTATGAACACACACACGTTTAAGCATTTTCAAAAGCAATACAGGTGACATCTTACTATTATAAAGTTATTATTATTATTTTTTCCCCCTGTTTACTAATTTATTTTCAAATTTAGCCATTTTAGTTAAGGAATCAGTTGAGAAAACCAACAGAACATTAATACAAATACATCCGCATGCTCAAAGCAAGTCATGTGTGGTGTAGTACAGTAGTGCAGGCCTAACCGCTTTCTGAAGCTCAGTGTCCAGCTCCTGTAGTCTGCTTGAGGAGCCCTCCAGCCTTTGGAGGTCAGACTTGATGTTTTTCAGTTCCTGCTGTTTCTTGGCCTGTATGTCTCTCTTCAGCTCAATTGTTCTCTCTAGACCTGTCTTCTTATCTCGGAGATCATCGATGCTTTGCTGCTTCTGTGCCTCCTTCTCCTGCATATCATGCTGAAACCAAACGAAGATTGTTTTATTAAAAAAAAAAAAGTTTGCTACTGCTAATTCAAAAGTCTATCAGCATTAATTCTATTCTATATCAATTTTCTGTTAAGCATTAAATACTACAATAATTAATACCAAATAATAAAATATAGTTAAAATTATTACAAAGTGTTACTTAAACCATACCATAGTTTGGTTGAGGGCCTCTGTGTCCTGGTCCAGTCTCTCTTTGACTTGTCTGTGGAAACTCTGAAGCTGTCGCTCATTAAGAGGGGTCCGGTCATAACCCTCCAACTCTAGGAAAGACGCTAAACTCTTGACCTGGGTGTCCCTCTTTTTAATGTTTTGTGTGTGCCTATCTGCCTCCAACTGCAGACGGCCTTCAAACGGACAAAAATTATGACAATTAGCTCTTAGAAAGAATAAACTTAATATGTGCTGCTGAAAGGCAATATGAGCAAAATTACTTTGCCACCTTCAAATAATTGTGTTATATTCAGCTAAAAAGTTTGTTGCCACAAAATAGTAATGGATTATTTGTTAGCTGCAACCATAGTGCCATAGGAAATAGCAAATCATGGTTTTGTTAAACTGTGATATAAACTAAAAAGAGCATTTTTCTTCTAGTGACTCTTTTAAATATTAGAAACAACCATTAGGGGCTATTTAGAAAACTGATGTCTACAATCACTGTTACATAAAGGGAAATCTGACTACCTTGCTCAACTAGAAGGTCAGATTTGATGCGGTTCATCCTCTGGCACTCTCGGCCAGCACGTTCAAGCTCACGCTGGCAATCTATAAGTCTACGTTCCTTTTCCTTCACGGTCCTCTGATGGTTCTGATACATGTCCTGCAGCTGATCATCTGAGCCCTGAAATACCTAAAACAGCACAACACAAAATCAGGGTTCCTCAATGAATGAACAAACGGTGTGGCGCAAGGCTCTGTATTAGGCCCCTTTGCTTTTCTGGATATACACACTCCTTATAGGTGAAATTTTTAGACATTTTCAATATTTTTAGTTTATTTTTTTTAAATATGGTATTAGTTTTCAATGTTATGCAGACAACGAAAAAATTTCCAGAAGAGAAGATATCAATAATAGTTTAAATTGAGCTTAAAGTGTGGTGTCCAATATTTGGAATTTATGCTCTGCATATAACCCATCCAAATGCACACACAGGAGTGAGTGAACACACAGAGACCATGAACACACACCCGGAGCAATGGGCAGCCATTTGCTGCACTAGGGTGCGCTTAACGTACAATGACGTAACTAACCTCCATAGTACAATGCATTGATGTGGAAACGAACTAGCTAGTCACATAGGGCCATTGTTAAAGACGTCACACGCTCTTGAATAAAAAGATAAGCTTGCAAATGCAAACCCCTTGTTTCACCATTAAATGAAAAAATGTCAGAAGTATACCAAAAACATCCATTACTAAATATCCTGTACATGTTTTGTGTGCAAAACACTTCCTCTGCTTTCAGGTGATCATTATCTGGCATTTATGACTAATACTGATAGTTGTGAAACTTTCATAACCGGTGACTTTTTTTTTTAAATAAACTTTGGTTACCTGCTCCATTTTTTCCTCTAGTTCCCGGTTATCATCCTCCATCTGTTTCTTCCTGCTGTCCAGAGCTTTGATGTCATTATCCAACTTCATCACTTTGCTGAGGCTGTTGTCTATGTCATACATTCGATTCTGAAAATATGCGGAAGGTGTGTTTGGTGAATATACATGAATACATAAGTCTATGGGCTAAAATGCACCTGATGTGCAGTCACAGATGTGCATTTTGACCATTTTACAACAGCTCTGATCATGGCGCACCTATCTATTGCTTTTAACTCAGTTGTTCCATAATGTGAAGCTTCTGTTTTTGCACTGATGTCAGATTTATTATAATTTAGAATTAATCTTATTTTTAACTTTGGTTCCAAAGTTTCAAATAAATAATAATGATACATTTGAAAAAATTAAATGAGCTCACACTTGCCTTTCATTTGTAAACAGGGTGGCAAAGGGCCAAATTTTTGGAAACCAAAATTTCCAAAATTTCTTAAAAATTTCAGTAAAGTTCCCAAAAATTCTGAAAATTTTCTGCATCTTTGCAACTCTATTTGTAAAGAATTAACTGATCAGATTATTAGACATCATTATGTGTTTTTGTCAATTCATTAATACAGTAATTAAAAAATACAAATATCTGGGATGATTTTGGAGCCAAAGTTAACTATACTATGACATTCTGTAACTGGTATGCTAATCTGCGTTACAATCACTTATATAAAATACATTTTAAAATATTCATTATCCAAAACAATAAACTGCCACAGACCTCAAAAAAAAAAAATAAAATAAAATAAAATAAAACATTTTCAGGGCATATAATCTTTTGAGTCAGCCTAAAAAATTGTGTCACAAATTCTTTGCGTCTCACCTCCAGTGGGTCAATCTGACTCTCAATGCGTTGGACACTTTCTTTAGAGGAAGACAGTTGAGCCTCTTTAGTAGACAGCAGTTCTCTAATCTCTTGGGCTTTATCTTTGTTTTGTTTCAGGTACTTGAGCTCCATCTGGCAGCTTTTAACAGTGCTGGTCTGCTTCATCCTCAGCGCCCGCAAAGTCTCCAATACCTTAATGTACCTTCAAGTAAAGGTTTTGGTTATTTTAAGCTATTCTTTTGTGAAGCTACGTTAATATGCATAAAAGACAACACCAAACAAACCAATGTTAAAGAACGAATAGAATAATAACAAATTTAGTTTAATAGGGTTTTAATATATAATTAATTTCAGTTAGACTGGTCATCAATACTGTTGTATGAATAACTAAAAAGATATAATTAGTTTCACAAATTAATCAAAGAATGAATTATTTCATGCCCACTATTTCAGTTGTAAACAGTTTTGTGTTTTTATTTATTTATGTTTTAACAAATCAGCTAAGCAAATATTTAATATCGCTCCAACACATAAATAAACACTTATCGCCACCTACTGGTGTAGGAGCATTTACAAAATATACTGTGCATTGTGTAGATATTACAGCAAGAACCAATTTTCCTAGATGTTTTGAGATAAAATGGCTTTATAACTACATACATACATAACTACATATACAAAAAAAAAAAAAAAAAAAAAAGCACATTATAAACGATAAGACAAAAATAAGAAAGCAGAGGATGTAAGCAGTCAGAGATGATGTAAACTGAAAAACTAAAATATAATGCAAATTGTAGACCTTAGGGGAAAAAAATAATAATATGACATGACTGAATGACAGAAGCTTCAGTGAGAAAACTGTTGTCCCGACAAAAATACCTTGTGGCTGAGAAAATGTCATCAAACTTCTGCTTGAGGGCCTTTCCTTCACTTAGAGGCCAGTTGGACTCCTCTTGGTGGCAGAAGATGACATGATTGATAACAGCCTTGGAGACGCCCAATGCTGAGATCATCTCACGGTCTATTTCAGCACATTTAGAGCTCAGGCTCACTTTTTCTCCATGCCTGACAGCAAGAAAGGTCAAGACATATTAATCTCAAAACAATCTAATGTAGTCTTTCAAACAGGGACCATAACATACACATTTCAAGGGCCAAGTGGGAGTAAATATTTGTTACATATTAGGTTACATTACATGTAACCTATTTTGAAAGATTACTTTTTCCAGCAAAGAATTGATCAAAAGTAACAGTAAAACATGTTTAATGAAAACAAAAAAAAATTATTTGCATTCATTAAAGAATCCTGAAAATATATATCATTGTTTCCACTAAAATATTAATCAGTTCAACTGTTCATCATTAAGAAAAATAACACATTTCGGTTACACTTTATTTTAAGGTGTCTTTGTTACAGTGTAATTATCTATTTAGGTACTAAGTAATACTAATTAACTACATGTACTTGCTATACGGATAACGTTAGGAATAGTGTTGACTTAGCGTTACTTGCATGTAATTATGCATAATTTATTGCATAATTAAATGCAACGTGTAACAAGGACACCCTAAAATAAAGTGTTACCCACATTTCTTGTCACACTGAGGAACTGAATTGATGGCTGCAGCAAATTCAGCTTTTCCATCACAGGAAAAAATTTTATTTTAAAATATACTAACATAAAATACAGTTGTAATAACATCTCACAGTAAGACTGTTTTGTATTTTCAATCAAATAAATAAAGCTTTCATGAGCATAAGAAACCATTCAAAAATATTATAAAAATCTTACAGACCCCAAACTTTTTTTTCTGTAGTGTATGACATGTTCAACCTACTTGATTCTTGTAATGACACCCTCAAGGGTTTTGAACTCAGTTTTCTTGCCCTTCTGTGTGCTTTGCATAGACCTCTGGACTGCCACAGGATCGCCATTCACGTCTCTAAACTGGAGTCTGATCTGTGCCCGAACATCTGTCTCATGAGCGTCCTACAACAGACCAACATTAGCATTTAACAGACAATCAGAATCCATCCTGCTTTTAAGAGGTTGAGCATTTAAAGTGGCTGTTTATAATAAACAGAACTTTATCGTGCACTGGTGTGGATGCTGACATTTGAATGTAGACATGTCAAAGACCTACTTTGGGATCATGGACAAATGTGTTTCCTTTACTTCCTGGTGGAAAGTCTCCTGAAGTAATGTACTTGAGACACTCAATGATGGTCTGTGAAATCATAAAAATGAATAGTTTATTTATAGTTCATAATTATTAATTTAAAGTTTAAATATACAATTATTGGTCGGTAGAAATTAAATATAAATAAAATATTGAAAAATATATTTCATATAAATATTTAATCATCATAATGTTTCATATGGGCTGTGAAACTTAAACACAAAAGCATTTTTATGCATTTCATCAGCATCATGACTGACAGTAATATACAAACCGTTTTCCCAGCTCCATTAGGTCCCACAAGGACAGTCAGGGGGCTGAAGAAGGTGATCACTTGTTTGTCTTTATCCTCAACTCCAAAGCTCCTTACTCCCAGGATACTCATCTTTTCAATCTTAGACATTTTGGACCAGTGCTTTGACTCGTAGCCTTGATAAAATTAAATGTAGTGAAAATCAGTGCACATTTTTAATAACAGCAACAAGTAAATGATATTGTCTATCTTTTTCTATGCCAGTTAAGTCAGTTAAGTAGTGCAAAAAAACTACTGGGGCAAGTGGCATATGTAGTTTCTTAACACGTTCATGTAATGACATGCCGTCGTTCTAGAAGGCAGTTGGGCTAGCAAATATGTAAAAACATTATAAAATAGCATAGCGTTTTATTAGAATAACTCACACAAAATAAGGCAGTAAGCTCCACGTAAACAGAAGTTGCGGATTGTTTTGACTGCATGCGCTCAATCGTGTGTTTCCCGCGTCGGCGCAGTGACGTGCTTCCGCATTCAACTCACCGTCACATGAAACATCAAGAAACTACAAATCCCAGCATGCAAAGTGATCATTTTCATTAAATAACGAATACTTTAAATACAAGTAATTATATTTATAACTGCATAATATTGCAAAAGAAACGATATTCGCTTACTTATTTCACCCGAAGCCCTAGCTATTTAATTTAATTTACTAATCTTGACTTCCAGGAAGTACTACAGCTGAATAATCAAAAAGGGTACTTTGATTTGTTGAAGCAGCATAACTAAAATCAGCTTAGTAGTTGTGAACTGTGGTTGCTCTCAGAAATAAAATGGTTGTTCAGCTTATTAAAACACATCAAATGCTCAGTGTCATGAGACGCAAATTTCCCGAGGAAACTGCCCTGTCAATTTAATATATTAAACATTACTATTGCCAAAGTGTGGTTTGTGAATATGGCCCTGAAAAACATTAAGCATGTGTGAAATGGTCGAACTGTTTCACTCTTTAAGGGTTTCAAAGGCTGCAACCTCCACCAACAATCGCTCAGATCTGCACAACCTTCCTTCTCATGCTGTTTCTTGTCTGTAAGTACTCCAAATCAATCAGCATTTTTTAAAATAAATTCTGACAATGTGGAGCAGGAGAAAAGTTGGACGCATATGTTGGTCTGTAGAGTCACATTTGTTATCACGCGGTGGCTTTCAAAAGGACAAAATACTCATTTATTAAATTCTCATTTATATTTTGTTCTTTTTTTTTTCTCAATATCACATTGATCTTGGCATATTCTGTTGTTTATATTCACACTTATCTTGCAAATTTTCCCATTTAAAGTGTATTGTCGTTGTTATACCACATCCGTCCACTTGGTGGTGCTGTTTCACTACTGTTTGATACATGTGAGGACGATCAGTTTACAGACTACGTACGTTGCAGTTTTGTGAGTAGGTTTATAGAATTGGAAATTAAGAAATGTTAAAAGCATGAAATTCTCAAAGATACTGCTATGCTTAATATTTATTATGTATTTTACATTTGGGTCATTCCGTGTCAACTCAATCAGAGGTCCTCGTCTTAAATTTTTGATTTTGCTAACATTTATTCTGAAGAAAGATATACATGTATAGGGACGAAAGGCAAAATATTAAATGTCATGGATGAATATTTACTGAGTAATCCACTATTTTGTAGGGGAAGGTCAAAATGGCAATTTTCACCTGAGATTCGGAGTCAAGTAAAAGGCGGTAAAAATGACTTAAGGAGATAGCAACATCGTAATGTTATTTTTTACACAGAGATTGGTAGGTCTGTTAGTAAAATCTGTTGACTTTAGCAATCGTTGTTTCATTATGTGCCAATGGTGACCATTAAAAAATTAGGAAATAGCACTTTTGAAGTTTTTCTCCAAAGTTTGCAAGCCTGTAACTCATATTAAATATATCTTAATGCTTAAATGATAGAGGGAAACAAAGATAAAATTCTAATTGCAACATTGTCTTCTTCTGACTTTGTACTTTAAAAAAAATAAGTATCAGCTGTATACAAACTGACCAATTGGTTTTTGATCACTGAAAATAGGTAACATTCAACAATCTGGACATGGAGCCTCATTGAGATCCCCATATCTCTGGAACTGAGCAATGTAGGGCCTTGAAAATGAAGATTCCAATGGAAAAGTTTATTAACAGCTAGAATCTAAAATCATATTGTGATATCTTTAATAATTTTTGAGTTCTAAGCACCCAAACTTTGGATAAAGAATATTTATGCCACTCAGGCAGATAGGTCCAATGCAGTCATCCTGACAGAAGGAAACAAGATACAAATCTAGTTTTAACATTATTTGTTCTTTAGACATTCCTCTTTAAAAGAAAATAAAGTGCTGTTTCCCCATGTTTGAATGGACACCATTGGCACATAATGCAACAAAGATAGCTAAAGTCAACAGATTTTACTCACAGACATACAAATCTGTGTAAAATAACATTATCATGCTGCCATCTTTCTGAAGTCATCTCCATTTTGACCTCCCTCTACAAAATAGTGGATTACTCAGTAAATATTCATCCATGACATTTAATATTTTGGCTGTCATCAATATACATGTCTATCCTTCCTCAGAAAAAAATATTAGCAAAATCAAAAACTGAGCTGGGGAAGTTTTTGAAATTTGGTTTATTTGACAAGGAATGACCCATTTATGTGTTGCTTTTACTTATTACAAAGCCAAATTTTCAGCAGCCATTAGAATGTTTACTTTTTTTTTTTTTTACTATAATTATATTTTACAATATATATATATATATATTTTTTTATAATGTTTTTATTACTGTACTGTCAATCAAATAAATGCAGCCTCGGTGAGCATAAAATATTTTTCTTCAACATTTCCAAAACATTGCAATTACTTTATTAATGTAAAGTTAATGTTTTTGTGTGTGTGTGTGTGTGTGTGTGTATTACCAGCTCCCAAGAAATTGTTCCAGCTGTATAAATGTACTGTTTTTCTTAATAGCATTGCAGCACATGGGTAAGGGGGATGACGCTATACGTGAGGCACTTTATCATCTTCGAGACCTCATGGATTATGCACATCTTTTCACATTTGTAAGTATCATACTTCATGAACATAAACATGACATCTTATCTGCATTTATACTATAATTAATCATTATTTTCTGCATCTTTTAAAGGACGTGAACGTGATATACATACCGAATTTGCATATTGAAAGCAGGGAGGTGAGTTTTGAATATTTTAAAGGGCCTATAAGGAAAAATCTGAAATTTTGAGATGCCATATGAGCAAGACCGGGCCTGTTTTCTTCAGATGTGCAGCTGTAAAGAGTTCATTGCTCAAGAGCTTCTGAAGACATTAGTTTCAGCAGAAATCACTGATCAAGAGGCTGCTGTTGAGCCACGCACTGCCCTTAGACTGTTACAGCACAATATCAGATTTCTCCTTCAGAATTCAGTAAGTGATTTCTCTTACTTCTATGTGTCTTGGAAGTTGGTCCATTGATGTACTCAAGAGTGTAGATTTATTATGGATTTTTTTCTTCTCTTTATGTCTTTTTGCAAGATTTGGGAAGACTGTATAAAAGACAAGGTCATGGTTCGCAAGATTAATTTGAGGATTAATCAAGAGTTGATGTTCATTCGTCGATGCTTCACTTTTTTCCAAGATTGGATGTCCAAATGCATAACCAGCAGTGACTTTTGAAGTCATTCACTTTGACTTCTGTTGAGTTGATTACATTAAACAACTGTTTAAATATCTATTACTTTTATAAACGGCTTAACAGGACAACCTAAAAGTTAAAATCTAATACTGCTAAAAGGTTTCAGCAATATTACTGCGTGATTTGTTTCATAAAATTGCAATAAACAATAATGTGACCATGACTTGGAAAGCTTTCTCTTTGTCCTGCTTTCAATGCACTTTATTTATTTGGACCACTTACTGGCAGTAAAATTGGCAGTAGATGGCGGTATCAAACTTTTTCAATGGGCTGCCACTTCATTTTAGCACACTGTGAGAGAGCACATAGTTAAGAATGAAATGAGCTTAGACAAGATTAGATTATAAGGCAGTTACATGATTATATCTTAAAAGCAGGACAAATTAACATTTATTAGTTTCTGTTTCCTGTCTGGCTCAGATTACTCTGTAAGCTGGTGAAAAAAATGTCCTCTTTGGCCATTTTGCTTGTGTGAGATACTGTCAGACATGAAAATAAATACATCCAGAGGTAGTACATCATGAAAGCAAGGTAACAGTTCCATTCAGCATTCGTCGGTGTGTCAGCATGGTGTCTCATAAGTCTTCTGTTTGGTAATCATTAAAAACAGCAGGGTGCCATTGCATATAGTGCAAGCATATGCGATGTACAAAACATATTAAGGCATACAGTACCTGTAGCCCTGCAGCAAACATGTACACAGTTCCTTTTCAGGATCCTGAAACAAAAGTGCAGGCAGGTGAAGTGCGGTACGTGGGCAGGAAGTTATTTTGAGGTGGGCTGGGAAGCAAATCATCTGAATCCGTGGGGAATCGGATGGTTTCTAGCAGACACTACACAGCTCTGTTGCATAAAAGAGAGACAGCGAGAGAGGAGGCAGCTCACTAACACTGATTTAACAAGCTTCAGCTAAGACAGATGTTATCTTTACCTGCCCTGTCTCTACATGCGGAGACATTGGCTATGCCTGAAATCTAAAAAAACAAAAAAAAAAACTGTCAAGAAAAGATGGCATCAGGGCCAGTTGATTGTGTCATCTTACAGTCATCTTACAGTAAGATTTAATATCAACTGAAAAACAAGCATTATAGTCATGAGTCAGAATTAAAGCTGCAAGTAGCATTAAAAGGGGCCACCACCACCCAGTGGCTTTAGGAAAACAGCGACTGGTGGGCAATATGCATTTAAAGTGGTAAATATAAGGAAAATGTCAAAGTCATTTACACTGTATGTGCCAAATGCGCCACCACCTTGTAGCAGGACTATGACTATAACTGGATATTGGCCTTTAGATATCTTTAGGCCAGGACTCTTATTGAATGGGTAAAATTGGGGGCAGATCAGACATTGTATGGCTGAGCTACAGCACCTTCTATTCCTATGGCGACTCATCAAACTTTGTCAGGCCACCACGGACACGCCCTTCAACGAAAACTCAAGATCTTCGCAATTTAACGTCAGAAAAGGGCTTTAGATTACACTGACCAAATCTGGTGTTAATTTTTTTAAATCTCTAAGAGGTTGTTTAAATGCGACGCCTGAAATGGACAAAAATGGGACCAAACTTGCCGCGAAAATTCAAAATAACAGACTTCCTGTTGGGTTTCGGACTTCGTACTGGGGGACCTTTTTGTAGGTATTGGTGTGTTACATGTAGGGTGACCACCTGTTCCGCTTTGCATTGTCCCGCACGTCGCATATCGAGAAAATGTCCCGCATTTTCATGAGTCTATTGGTTTTTAATGACCATATTAAAAAAACGTCCATGCGTTCTTTTGCCTTTTTAAGAAAGTTTTACATAACATAACAATAGAAAAATGTATCAGTCTCACGTGTCCCACATTGTCCTGCAAAATCACATCTATGTCCCGCAACAGCCCTATTGCCAGGTGGTCACCCTATAGTTACATGTGTCTACAGAATTTCGTACAGTACATGTATTTGAAACATAGCTCGAGTGGCACTTGGTTGAAATTTTATAGGTGGCGCTATTGAGCCATTTTGCCACACCCACTTCTGAAACCCATATCAGATGTAAGTTTCATGAGTTTTCTAACATGTTTAGGCCCTCAAAAATGCAATTCATTTTGAAATTGACGAAGAATCTGCGCAATTCCAATAGGGTCCTCACTAGGGTTGGGTATCGAAAATCGATTCCAATTCCAGAATCGGATACTTAAGGTCAGGAATCAGATTCTTCTTGTGTAGCCTGATCATGGTATTCAGCTGCAACTAAATGTTTAGCAAAAATAGAAACAGAATAAATATGCTTGATATCATCTTTTATTCACATTGGAATTGAAACTGGGAATCGGAAAAAATCGGAATCGATAAGCAGAATCGGAATCGTAACTGATAATATTCTAACAACACCTAACCCTAGTCCTCACACCACCGGTGCTTGGGACCCCAATAAAAATGTGTGGTAGAGATGCTAAAGAGAAGAAATGGTTGAATAAAGTCATTATTTTTGTATTCTTTGCACACAAAAAGTATTCCTGTAGCTTCATAAAATTGTGGCTGATGAATTTAGTCCATTGATGTCACATGGACTATTTTAACAATGTCCTTACTAGCTTTCTGGGCCTTGAACGTGTCAATTGTGTTGCTGTCTATAGAGAGTCAGACAGCTCTTGGATTTCATCAAAAATATTGTAATATGTGTTCCAAAGATGAATGAAGGTCTTACGGGTTGTTAACAACATGAGGGTGAGTAATAAATGACAGAATTTGAATTTTTGAGTGAAGTAACTCTTTAAAAATTCTCACAATTCAGCTCTCATCTTTTATTTCATGTATCACTCAAGTTGTGTTCAGAATGTTATACAGTCATACCTGTCATACAGTTCCTGAAATATGCTGTATGTATGTGCATATATTGTGCACAGTGCATGAATAATGCATTCACAGTGCAGTATCAGATCCATGCAGGGAGTCCAAATATACATATATGAATTAAAATAGTAAATATGACATCTGTAGTCCCACCTTGCAGTTTAAAGCCAATAACGTTTTGAAAGAGTCATCACAACGCTTAATTTGGCACATGAATGGAAGTTCCGTCTGAAGTTAAACAGATAAACCAATCATCTCTTTTACTATTCAGGTGCATGATTTGAGCCAAAGAAGGACAATTTATTCATTATTTGAAATATTTGAATAGAATGTAAACTTGACCAACAGTTTTGTAGCATTTGGTCTTTACTCTCTCCTGTTGTACTTCCAAGGCTGGAAATAGTTGCCTGGGGGTGTTATGAATATGGTCACCGAGCAGATTGATTTGCCCTAAAGGGGCTTTGACAGTACAGTAGTATTCCATTCCAGTAGTCCGTTTTGCATAAAGCAGAATATCTTGTTCATGTCTCACATCGGTAGCCGGGAGCGTTCTGCATGAGTTGCTACATACTAGCTAGGGATCAAAGAGCAGAACCTCACTGAGTTCAGGAGATGAGAGGAGATATCAGTGACTTGGGTGAGACTTCTGGCAGCACGGCAAGTCCACCTGAATATTTTTTTTTAATCATCCTAGACTCTCAGATATATTGTTGATGGTACTTAAAAGAAAAAAAAAACCTTCAAGGCGTTGACTGAATGACCCTGGACTTGTAAGTTATTTAAAGCTGAGGCTTTTACAAGAAAAGGAGTCTTGATTGGTTGGCCTTTATTCCTTACTGTTTGCACCTCAGAGGTAATGGTTGGATTTTGCTATTCAGTATTTGAGAAATTGTATATCAAACAATTATGAAGCCTGGCAAAATATAGCTTACAGTAATGCAAATGCATTAAACATAATCATGTAATTTTGCACAAATTATGCAGGCTGTTGAGGACCAATTTTAGGCAATAAAAGACTTGTATTGAAGGAAGGACCAGGGCTCTTTGATTTGGGCCAATTGGCAACCATCTAACAACAGCCTGGAAACCATACCCAACCCAGGCTCACAGAAGTTTCTTTATTGCTTCTTGCATTTTGCCACACTTGTGGTGATAAAAGCAAGCTTTGTTTAATCTGAAATAAACATTAATCTGTCAATGTTTTATGTTGATATTACATATTGCAGCAATTAAAAAAAAATTAAATGTCCAGTGAGTGTCATTAAAAGTTTAATGTTGAAAATGTGCAATAACACCTACACTAAACCCTTCCCTAAAACTACTCAATACTTAACAAAAGCAAACCATGCCATTTTTGTTTGCCTCTACAAGGGTACGTTTACACAACAACAGTGTACTATGAGTTTTTGAAATGTTTTGTGTTGTTGTCTGTATATTGTCAAAATGATCCCTGTTCTCAGCTCCATGAAAATGACTAAAAATGCTGTATTATGCATGCCAGGCCAGTAGTTGGCAATGTCACTTTGTAAAGAAACATTATGAATCTGTGCACATAACTCTCCACCTTATTTTTGCCGTAAGAGTGGGAGCGACCGTTTGTAAATTTGTGTCTGGCTTCCGGTCTCATCCGCGTCCAGCTATGTTTATTTGCACAAAACAGCTCGTTTTGCTGCTTGATATTGCAAATTGGTGTGTCTAACCACATTATTTGAATGTATTATCTTAATTATGAACACAATAGTTTGTAGTGCAAACTGTTTTACCGTTATTTCTCTGTGGCAGATTATGAACAGGCAGTCTAACACATTACCAGAAAACAGCTTCCGCATTGAAAAATAAGGTGGATAGACTGAACATACACTTTGTTGCAGCTGGAAATTTGCATTTTTGTAGTTTAGACGATAAAGGTATTGTTTTTAAAACTTGCACTTTGAAGCCTGTTCTCAAAAGTTTACATTTTCAGGCACTTAAAATGCTTACACCACAAAATGCATAAAAACAGATTCACAGCGCTTTTAGTTGACTTTCATAGGACTCTTATAGTATCTGAGTGCTCCACATTGCTCCACGGTGCAATGCTGTACCAGGTGAGCTACTGAGGAAGTTTTTAAAATAGCCATACATATAGAGCTGGTTATGTGATGTGTTACTTTACAAATCATGCACTGTGCTAAACTGTTTTGAGGTCATAACTAAGTATTGTGCAAGAAACTGCATGGAAATAAGTGTTTATTAATTAGTAATTTGTGTGAAAAGGATTAAAAGTTGGTTTACTGCCACTAATGTTCATTTCACACTGTTGCTAAGTTACTGTATTTGCGATTTACAGTATGTGATTGTAGTACAGTACAACCGGTATTCGTTCCAAACAGAGACTGTAAAATAGCAAATTCTTTACTTAAAACAGTGCAACTTAAAGAACTTGAAAATGGAAGTTTTTAATTAAAATCATGTTATTTTCATAAATACAGTTATAATAGCACAAAGCACATGAACTCACACATACAAAAGCAATTAGTACCACAATGTAATGTTTTCTTTGTGTTTTGTCTGTATTCCATTGCACTGGATTTAAAAATATGCAATGACTGACTTTTAAAGTTAAGTAGAGATACGATCCACTGTTTAACAAAGTAATGAAGTCATAGGAAATTAATTATTAGCCATTAAGATTAATGTTAGAAACAACACTAACCTACAAATACTGTTATGTTTGTATAAAATAATAACATTGCCCAACATTGACTGGATTTGACTGGACTGAAATATGAACAGTTTCTCAAAATCATAGGTAAGTCTTCTCTTACCAAGCATTGTCAGTCTTGTGTGGTTGGCATACTCATGTCATTCTTTGTTGTGCTTTGTTGCAGTTGTCTTTAAAACAAGCATGTGATTACAAAGGAATAGTTCACCCAAAAATGAAGATTTACTGAAAATATGCTCACTCTCAGGCCATCTAAGCTTGTTTCTTCATCAGAAGAGATCTGGAGATACTAAGTAATACATCACCTGCTTACCAGTGAATCCTCTGTAGTGAATGGGCAACAACACATTTGCCACCCTGGACCAAAAAAACAGTCATAAGGGTACATTGTTTTAAATGTAAGATTTATACATCTAGATGCTGAATAAATAAGCAATATTTGAAAAACATTTGGCCAAGATACAACTATTTGAAATTCTGGAATCTGAGGGTACCAAAAAAAAAAAAATCAAAATATTAAGAAAATCACCTTTTAAAGTTGTCCAAATAAAGTTCTGCATATTCTGCATATTCTGCATATTACTAATCAAAAATTATGTTTTGATATATTTACGGTAGGAAATTTACAAAATGTCTTCATGGAACATGATCTTTACTTAATATCCGAATGATTTTTGGCATAAAAATAATTTTGACCCATGCAATGTATTTTTGGCTATTGCTACAAATATACACTTGCTACTTAAGACTGGTTTTGTGGTCCAGGGTTACATTTTTAGACATATTTAGAAACACACTTTTCCCCCAGTGAGTCTAAATGCATTTGTGGGTAGTATACATTTACAGCTGCTGAAAATGCAGTGGGTTATGTTTGTTTGTGAATGGAATGCACCTTCCGATCTACATATGTCCGTCTATGTTCACGTGAATCATTCGTGATCCAGCTTCACTTACAGCAGAAGTGAGTATAAGGGTTTTTTTTTTTTTTTATGAATCTTTGCTATCGCCTTTCCTAATAACGTGCTAGTTAGCAAGTTTGGTGGCTAAATGCAGCTAAAGTAAACAGGCTCGTCACTCCACAGAGAGAAGAGAGGGGCGGGGCGAGCAGAGCTCATTAACATTTAAAGCAACCTCAACCAGAACAGGATGGTTTTTGCAGAGCTGATTTTGGCAAGGTAAAAAGGGTGTTGTTTTACACTACCATTGAGAATTTTTAACCAAACTATATTATAGACTTTTCATTAAGAC
>JAHKKF010520563.1:0-11530 GCA_019740295.1 Labeo calbasu | reverse complement strand
GACTGCTTCAAATTCCGAGTGTTCATCCACAACAAACCCCTAACAAGAAGAGGAATTCTGTCTATGATTAGCTCAGTGTACGAACCATTGGGAATCTTTATCACCAATTATTTTACCTGTGAAGAACATCTTGCAGGAACTTTCTAGACTGAAATTCAGTTGGGATGAGATGGTGCCAGAGTATATTGCTCAGGAATGGTCTAAATGCTTGCAGATCTGCCTCAGCTCAATGAATTCGAAATTGACAGATGCTTTAAACCTGCACAATTTGGAGATACCATGTCTGCTCAACTGCACCATTTTTCTGATGCAAGTGAGGTCGGTTTTGGCACAGTTACGTACATAGTGCAGCAGAATTCCAACAATAAAACCCATTGTGTTTTTGCTTTATTAAAGGCTAGTGTAATACCCCTCAAACCTACAACAATTCCACGTTTTGGAACTGACAGCAGTGACTTTAGCTGTGCATGTGGACCAAATGTTAAAGAGAGAACTACAGTTGCCGTTTAATGATTCAGTGTTTTGGACCGATAGGACTGCTGTGCTTAAGTACCTAGCTAATGAGAAAAGCAGATTCCACACATTTGTGGCCAATATGATATCGGCAATACTGCAAACTTCCACAGTGTCCCAATGGAAATATATCAACTCTAAGTCAAATCCTGCAGATTGTGCCTCCAGAGGTCAAAGCATTGAACGATGCAAAGGAGAGGTTGATGGAATACATCTCTTCTTGGAAATCCTTGAATAAAGCTGTAGCATGGCTACTCAGAGTAAAAGGTATGCTGCTAAGCCACTCCAAAAGGAAAGGGAAACCTGGTAGGAGTCTTACACAGACTGAGCTTGAACAGGACAAAGAGAAGAATCATGCACTGTGGAGAAAGAATCTAACAGTTGATGAGCTTCAGCAAGCTGAGTTAGCCATCATTCAGTACTGCCAGTAAAATAAATTTTATAAGGAGATCTCTGCACTGCAAAGTCAAACATTTATTAATAGAGGAATCACATAAGCAAGCTATGTCCAGTACTTCAAGATGGAATTCTCTGTGTCGGCGGAAGACTTGGTCGTGCATCCATGCCAACGGAAGCCAAACATCCAGCCATCTTACCAAAAGATCACAGAATATCGGAGTTGATTCTGCAAGAAATCCACAAAGAAACTGGTCATAGTCGACGCAACCATATTCTTTCTCAAAAGTACTGGATCCCCAATGACAATTGCTTGATAAGAAAAATCCTATCTAGGTGTACAATTTGCCATAGGCAACATGGTGCTGCCGGTCAACAAATGATGGCAGACTTACCCAGAAATAGAATACTTCCTGATGATCCACCATTCACCCGCTGTGGAATCAACTGTTTTGGTTCATTTGAAGTTAAGCGTGGAAGAACTGTGGTTAAACGCTATGGTATCATCTTTACTTGCCTGGCTTGCAGAGCTGTTCACATAGAGGTCGTAACATCCTTAGATACAGACTCATTTATCAATGCTCTTCGACGCTTCATAGCAAGAAGGAGTCAAGTCATGGAAATGCGCTCCGACAATGGAACTAATTTTACAGGAGCTGATCAAGAACTCAGAAGGTCAATTCAATAATGGAATAATTCCAAAATTGAAAGCACCTTACTTCAACGTGGCATCAAATGGTTGTTCAATCCTCCAGCTGGACCGCACCATGGAGGTGTATGGGAGCGTATAATCCATTCTGTTAAGAAGACTCTCAATGCCACTTTGAGAGTTCAGAGCTTTTATGAGGAGGGTCTTCAGACATTTGTCTGTGAAGTGGAAGCCATTTTGAATAGTAGACCCATTGCTACCCCCTCCAATGACCCGAATGATCTAGAAGCCCTCACACCTAACCACTTGCTGCTAATGAAGGTAAAACCTGCTTTGCCCCCTGGACTCTTCCAAGAGAAAGACCTCTATGGACGAAAAAGATGAAAGAGGTACAATACATGGCCAACCTCTTTTGGAAGCGATGGATTAAAGAATATTACCAGAGCTTCAAACACATCAAATATGAATGAAAGTGTCCCGAAATTATAAACCTGGAGATATTTTATTGATTGTAGATGAATCAACTCCCAGAAATTCATGGGTAATGGGAAGAGTTATCAAAACAATACAAGATGAACATGGACTTGTACGCAGAGTTCAAGTTAAGACAAAAACGAGCGTGCTTGAAAGACCCATCACAAAGTCTCTTGTTGGAAGCTGATTGAGACAGTAAGCCTATGAATATGGACTGTGACTGTTGCTTGAAGTAAAAAATTCTCTGCTGTAGAATACTATAGATATTAATTGTTGATTGTCTGATTGTTGCAATTGTTTCTAATTATAGAATACCTACTAGAGGCCGGGAGTGTAAAGGCCATAATGCTCAAACCATATTTGCTTATTATGTTTCTGGATTACGTGTTTAATATTTAACATGCTATCTCTTTAAGAGAATATGATGGTGATGTCCAGATGTTATAGTACTTAAGCCTATAGGGGGCATAACTTCCTTTGTGATCAGCTGTGGAAACACATGGTTGTACATTTTTGGAAACCTGAATAAATCAGTTTGGATTGAGAAACCGGAAAATGTGTGTACATACTTCACTGACACAGATTTTCACCATAGAAGACACCAAAACCAACTAATTACACTCTTAAAAATAAAGGTGTTTCGCAATGCAGTGAAGAACCTTTTTTGTCTAAAGATTTTATCTTATTTACTCACCATTAAGCTATATTGTACCTTTCTTTGTAAAGCACAGGCTGAAAATGGGGTAATTTTTATCTTAAAATCTGCCATAGCTCTCAAATCTCATTTATGCTCATATATATTCAAATATGTAATATGTGACCCTGGACCATAAAACCAGTCATAAGTGGCAAGGATTTATTTGTAGCAACAGCCAAATGTACATTGTATGGGTCAAAATTATAAAATTTTTTTTTTGCCAAAATATATATATTTTTTTGCACCCTCAGATTCCAGATTTTCAAATAGTTGTATCTCGGGCAAGTACTGTCCTATGCTAACAAACCATACATTAGTGGAAAGCTTATTTATTGTTATTATTACTTATTATTATTATTATTATTATTATTATTATTATTATTATTATTATGTATAAATCTCATTTTCAAAAAAATGACCACATATGGTATTGAATACAGAGTATGATTAATATGGGTTACTTATTATAGTTCTTTTCTGCTTGCCATTAAATGGAAATCACAGTCTATTCTCAATTTATGGAAAAGAGCAGCTTGGACATTTTACCACATACTGTATCTTCTTTCGTGTTCTATGGAAGAAAGTCACAAGGATTGGAATGACATGAGTCTGAGTAAATAATGACAGAATTTTCTAAAAGTTTTGTGGTTGAGTCAGATGAGGCTCACGTCAAAAGACATTTTTCTGTTGCTGCATAACATGTGAAAACCATGTCTGTTCCAAGTCATTCTGGTAGGAATAGAAGACTATTACACAGTCTAATAAACTATAATGAACGTCTAAGAAAAATACATTTTGCACTGAACCAAAAGTTAACAGCAATAATTCTGTGTCAAATAGCTTCAGTATAGTGAAGCACTTCTAAACAAGCCTGAACCTGAGAAACGTCTCAAGCGCCCTGATCTCGCACGAGAGTCAAAACTTGCAAAACAGCAGAGGCTGTAGGCTTCTGTCCTCAGCAAACTCTGTCTAAGAACATGTCAGCCCGAATGGCCAAACACACACTGTGTATACAGTGTCAATCACAGTGTTGACACGAAACATTTCCCAGGGCAGAAAGGATTTGATTGAAACCCCACTGCGTTACGCGAGGCTATTAATTTGAGAACAGATGTCTTTAGGAGAGAAACTCCCTCTAAAGCCCCACTCAAGAGGTCCAGAAAGGAAAACACTCAAAGAACTGCTCTGTCATGGGAGGAATTCCACAGTCGAACCAGAGAAGAACCAGTATTAGAGTATGTAGCACAGAAACTTTATCTCTAGAAAGTGGAGCTCTAGATGCCTCATTCCTTGATGGATCACCTCTGGGACGTCTGATAATTAATGAGAGGGCGAGTGAGCTCTGTCCGGACCACTGATAAGCTCTTTTCGCCATGCAAAGATGAATCTCTTCCTGAGACAATTACTATAAAAATGAGAAAAAAAGAAAACACTTTAGAAGCCCTTTGTAAATGGCTGACAAGGCGTTGTCATGCAGTTGCTAAGGTGTTCTATGGGTTCTTTCAAGATAATATCTTGAGTCTAGGTCAGACTGCTTATAAAAATTGCACATTGGACAATTGGTACCAGATGAGTTACACATTTAATGTAATATAACTCTTAAATAATAAGAGTGAGCACGATGCAAAAAAGGAAAATGTTCCTAGAAATGTTCTGTTTGTATGCATGTTAGTATTAGTGTCATCATTATAGTCAGTTGAGGTATTGAAAAAATAAAAAATAAAAAACTATAAAGACAAAGTACAAAAATGACAAGAACAAACAACAAAAGTACTAAAACTAAGCTAAAATCAAAATTAACAGAAAATATAAAAAGATACTAATTCAACATATAATTAAAACTAAAATCGGTTTTCAATTATGCTAAAATAACACTAGTATAATAGTTATAATATTTGTTTTTAAAGTTTACTTTTAATTACTTATGTAAGACATTTTTCCAAATTTCCAAATAATAGGAATTATTATTAGTAGTAACACTTCACATTTTCCACGCATTACACCATTTTACAGTAACTAACTAACCTTGCTGTGTAAATAAAGGTCAAATTAGATGATCTTTTAAGAGACTTTATATGGTATCATTCCACTTTTTCATGTTGGTCGCACCACATGACCTTTGGCAGACAAAAGTTGTTCTAATAAACCGTGAAGAAAGAATAATGATTATGAAATTAATGATGCTTTGTTTTTAAATGTATTGATATGCCAAAAAACAGCATCACATTATTCACCCATAAAGCATGAGCGGTGTTTGCTAAGGCTCATAAAGAAAAAATGCCACGTATCTGAATAACGCAAAGCCTCATCGCATTCCACACGTGCTATCATGGTTAAAGTTTGGGTCATATTGTTGTAAAATGCTCTGGTGGTGACGAAAGTACAGAAAAAATAGGTTATTCACTTCTGTTCAGATCTGTTCAGATCTGTTCATTGCATCTGAAATCCCTTTACTAGGCGATACCGTGAGAAATTTAGACCATTCTCATAAGTTGTGACCACAAAGCCAGATTGTGTTCACATTTGAGTGAAATCGGCTGCCTCAGTCAAACCCTTTGTTATGTGGGGGAGCTAAAGCCTCGTTAGTGTGGCCGTCTCTGTAATCCACTCTTTGTGATCCTGATGTGTCATAAAGCTGTTTTCCATCTCTCTTTCCCTCCTCGTTCTTCACCAGTGCATCGTTAAATGAATACCACATGTGTCCGCCGAGTCCATAAAGGAGAGATGTGATTTAGGCTCCCATTCCACCAGCATTACAAGCAGTTGACAGGACTCCAGGCCCGGGCCCCGCTGCTCTCTCACAGCACTTCCTGCCGACTGGAGGCAGGACGCCCTCCCCAGGGAGCAGCCCGGCATCTGGACTTGGCCCCAGATCGTTTTCCCAGGAAACATGCGCTTCTCGTAGCGCGGCTACAACAACCTGGCACTCTACACCAACCCCCACAAAGCAACTCATTCCCACTCACAGTAATGAAGAGCTGCAGCGAAGCCACGACCAGCACAAGCCTGAGCCTCAAACTCCCACTTCCTTTACCAAAATATAATCGTGCTCATTTAATGATACAAAAAAATCGTGTGGGTTTTTCTACAAAGGCATATTATTACTTCCTAGATGATAAAAAATTGAGAAGTTTGGGTATCATATTTGATATATTAGGTTTCACTGCTCATATAGCATGATATAAAAATATGAGGCTGATACTTGAGAAGGTTAAAAAAAACACCCTAAATATTGTTCAGAGGCCCAAACTGAGCGTAAATATGCAATTTGGTGCAAATGCTGATATTTGTATCCCAAAAATAAGATGAAATTCTGATAGCTTATAATGTCAACAGACTACTGAAATCAAATGCATATAAACATCAGTTGTCACTCTCATCTTAGTTAGACAATATTTAAATGCTTATTTGTGATCAAAGCTCTGTAGTTACAAAACATAATGCAATGCAACACAATATTTATGGATTGTATTTGACTCTCACATCTTAATGTTTTTTTTTTCTAAAAAAGTTGTATAGATAATTAAATAAAGTGTTAATCTTTACATTTATTTAACAATATAGAAGTCATTCATACATTGCATCTTGGTTTTTAAGAAAAAGTTGAAAGCAATATAGACCAATTTAGAGTGTGATATAAGTGGAGTGAAATAGGTAAAATCCATGGAATAAGAGAAAAAAAAAAATGTGCCTTTAGATGCCAGAATCAAAATGCAAATAATTTTTTAGAGAATATGGTCGTCAAAGTCGCCATTTGAAGTTAAATGCAGACATTTAAACAGACAGACTATGGATGAAAACTGCTATGATTACTCTACTTTTAAAGCACAAATTGTATTTAAACAATATATTTACATAATATCCAAATACGCTGTTTATAAGGGACACATTGTATTAGCCCTACAGTTAAAGCTATTTTATCTTAACTTTTTTTTCTCACAAATGCAAATTTATATCTGCTGGTTTGGACTTTATAACTTTTTATAACAATTTAACTCAAAAATATAGTGAGTTTGTCAATTCTCAGGGGGAAAAAAGAAAGCCAGAGCCGAGGGGAAAATGGAGAATGACGAGTAGTTTTTTTATTATCAGAATCGTAAGATTAAATCTCGGAATTGTGAGAATAAAGTCAGAATTTTGAAATACAAACTCAAATTTACCTTTTTTCATTCTTTTATTCCATGGCTCCATAGACTGCTACTTGAAAACCATATTTTTTTTTGCTATGAGATAAGCTCCACCCAAAAAAAAAAACGTTGTCAATGTTTGCAAACACTGAATTTGGTAACAATATAGCATAACAATAAATTTGTAAGCAAATTTTGTAGGCCAGTCATTTTTCACCAGGAATACCACACAAATAACAAATTGGAACAGTTTTTTCAAAAGAGAACATTTTTCGTTTCTTTTTTTTTTTTGTGAGCAAAATCAGTACGTTTTAGTTCTGTGCTATAACATCAACTAGCTTTTTCAAGAACATTTCTGAACACAACAAAAGGGCTAAAGAAAAAAAATCTTGTCAATTAAAAAAAAATATATATATAGTATTGATTTTATATAACTTTATATAATTTAAATTTTATATAACTTATAAAAAAAGTTAAAACTTATTTGATACATAAGTTGCCATGGCTTACTAACTTATTTTGATGAGTTAAGCCCAAAGTATACTTCAATTTTGTACATGTGTATGATAGAGTATGTGTACAGTTGAACAAGTAGCCTTTTTAAAGTATAATCCATTTAATGTTGTGCACGAACGTAGGTGGCTGACACATGCGCTCTAGAAAGCTTCATCCATGTCCAATGCCTGCTCTATTTTTCCCCATAAGTTATGACTGATAAAAATATTTTATCTTAACTATTAAACCAAAGCTGTGCTGTCTCATACCCTCTCGCCAACAAGCACTTGTCAGTGTGAGCATCTGTTGCTGTTGCAGTCTCTGCTACTTTCCCTGCATTCCATTCGGAAGGGCTCATCCCTATGCCCTAAGCCCTTCAAAGGGTTTACCTTCTGGAGTGAGAGCTTCGAAGAGTTGAGGGGTGTAGGGGACCAAACAACAGTTTCTTAAAGTGCCCTTCTGCGTCATCATCCCGTGACCACGCGGAGGTGCTGTCATCATGGAAAGAATTAGGGATGTAACGATTACCGGTTTGATGATAAATCATGAAAAAATTCCCCACAGTTAGTATTACCGTTTCATATTTTAATTACCATTATAACCGTATTTGATTACCGCGATTTGAACAACTGATGATAAATAAATACTGTACAGCATAAAGCACGCAGAGTAGTGTCGTTTTGTGTGAAAGACGGCGGAAAAGCTGGGATGTTTAAAAAGGATGCTAATGGCATAGGCGCCGATCCCTACGGAAATGATCGAGCACCCAGAGAAAAACACAAGATAGTCTCCCTTCATTTTAACAAAAAAGAAATGGATTGCAGCTTTTACGACTTAATTCTCATTTTCATCGTTAATTTGAAGCAGTTTTTGGCGTTATTTTAATAGCAAATGCAAAGAGTGCATTATTGTAATACGAGAGGGTGCCAGCCAAGCGGCAACCTCCCGGGCTCCCTCTTGAAGCCAACACGGAAGTGACTAAAACTGCAATTCATCGACTGGCTACTAGAGGCTGACTGCAAAAGGGAGTCAATCCCATAGACTCCCCATGTTAAAATGCCCAACTTTACAGCAGAAAAAAATATTTACAGCCTGGTACAAAAAGTGGTTTTGGTCTATATAGCTAATTTTGCCCTTCATGTCAACTGTGAGGGGGGTGAATTTTTTAATAACTCATCCGTTTAAATTATATTAAGCCTTAAAGTTCTGCATAATTTAGGGCGTGCTAGGCAGGCGTGGTTTCAGCAACCAGCTCCACCCACATCCCGCCTCTTTGCCCATTTTCAATTATCCGGGAGTGATGTGCAGTGACGCAATTCCAAGATGGCAACGGCCGATTCCCACCCACTAAGAGCTTCAAAAATGCTCTTCAGAAACCTACGGGTGACAACACTACATCCATATTTTTTACAGTCTATGGTGCCAGCACGAATCTCTTGGCTTAAAGGCGGCTTGCTCTCCCAAATAATGATCATGGCTCTGCACTCCCTCAGATATTAAGTATGCTCCCTCAAACTTTGTCCTGTGTACACGCAAATAAGTGCTTATTGTACACAGGTATTTATTAAATCATTTTATTTAGTGAATAGCAACACTCATAGAAAGAATGCTTGTATTTGGCAACTAATGTATTTGCAGTCTGTGCGTTTCACTTCGGGAATTATACAAATGAAATGAATATATGAATGAATTAATTAAATGAATGTACCTCTTAAGGCTCTGACTGTCTTCAGAAACGATTTGATGGCATTTTGTTTTCATCTTCACTCCATGTAATATCTAAAGTAGTGTTCTTAATCGCAATGCTGCTTTATCCACGAAGTTCACGGAAACAGCTTTAATTCAGCTTTTCCATAAGCACCATCTAGTGTCATACAGTGGATTTACAGCGACTTACATTTATATTCAGCTTGTGTGCAGTTTATGTCTGGCCAAAAAAACAGACCGAATTTGCATGCCCTGCTGTAGTCTATATTTTGACCAGTTGATGAAAAACAAGCTTATGTGGATTCTACACATTTAAACAATTCAGGTAAGTTATCTAGATTTATGGAACAGATAAGATACATACAACCATTTATTTATGAGTTATCATTTTTACCTAACTCTTTTCTTTATTTAAAGGCTGAAATGTGAAGTTTACCTTTTATGAAATGTCCTCAAAGCTTTATTTGATCATTAGATTAGATATTTGAACATGCCATTAGTAAAACTGTTGTCAGTCACACTGTCATTTAAAATCCGGACATCATTGGTCCTGTTATTGTTTCACTGATTAGGCAAACAAAAAGTCATTTTTATTTGTTGTTTGATGATTTTAAATGTAAAACTTGAAGAGTGAAGTGATTTATGTGTCAGTACTTTTTGAACATTTCCAGCACATTTTAACAATACCGTGATAATACTGATAACCGTGATAATTTTGGTCACTATAATCGTGATAGGAAATTTTCATACCGTTACATCCCCAGGAAGAATCAGCGCAAAGGATCATGGGGGCCCGAAGTGTCCATCAGTTGTGCCCTTCGAAATCCTTCATTCCGAAGGGCCCTTTGAAGTGGCCAGTTTTAAGCACTTCGGTATAGAACGAACCTTCAATATGGCGGCCATTATTGTTTTCACTTCGAAGTGCCCTTCGGAGGGTGATATATCCCGTTTGGAACGCACCACTAGTTGGTGTTCTTCTGTCTCTTTAGTTTTGTTTTCTGCAGTGAACAATAGCCAGGACACTGTTGCCACCTTGTGGAACAACTGATTGCTGCAAAGCAAATTCAATGCGCTTGTGTGACCTGCACATAAAACGTGTAAAAAGTGCAGTATACTTTGGGCTTGAATGTAAAAAAGTGAGTTTCCATGGCTTACTGATGAAATAATTTTTTACAGCGTATTGCACTGTTCCCATCATTTGCATTTAAATCAACTGTGAGTAGAATCTCCCGTAGAGAGCGCTCTTTGTGTGATACACAGCATTGCTGTCTACGTAGAGAGTTTTAATTCAGGCTCTTAAGAGATTCCATTACTGTCTAATGCATTTATAGTTGGTTGCTATGTAGGCAGTGAGTATCTAGGCAGTTCACTAGGTTTTGGAGCTCAGCTACAGTCTCACTTCAGAGCCAGAAATACTTGAATCGCTTCTCCAGATACTGACTAGTCAGTGTAACAGCACTTTAATCAGAAAGTATCAGACGCTGCTTGAAGTTTTTGGGGCATGCTGGTCTCTTAATGTGATATATTACACTTGTCTGAGGTTTTTTTTTTGTCTCAGGTAGTGCATACAGTACATTTTTTTTCTCCACATGCAATAAAAAAGATTTCCACTCGACAGTCTGTGATATCGCAGATACCCAGTTTGCCATAGTTAGGCTGACAGCTGATCAGCAGGCTGTGAGAACAAGGAAACAAGAAACAGACTCCACGTTCTGGTCTCTTTACATGCATTTTGTGTATTGCACCCAGTGGGAGAAAATTCAGTTTGAACAAAAGTTCTCAAGAACTCCAGTGGGATCACGGCACCATTTCGGAACCTTTATTTCCATGGCATTACTAATTCAGTTCACTGTGGGAAGACTGTCCATTGCCTATTTTTCTCCCTGTTGGAACAGACATTCTGGCTTCAGTTCCACTAGCGCAGCATATTTAACCCTATCAATGCCATATTATCTCTACAATCACAACCAGCTCTATTGCATGTCAAAACATAATCTTGGAATTTCATCAAGTTTTTATTTGAATATATTAATTATATCAATATATTAATAAAGCCAGTTCATTTTAGAATGTAGTGTTGATCAGTACCTGCACAAAAAATCGTCACCTCAGACTTATAAGTTTGAATAATTGAGTTATTTACATATTCTTATTCTGTGACAACTTATTTATATTATGTGATGTTTCTTTTGTAATTTGTGTACATAATGGGCCTCTTTTTAGAAAACAAAAATGGTTCTATCTACAGAAGTCTGTGGAACTCAAAAAAGCGACGAAATAGCTGTACAACTTTCCTTTCTCAGTATCAAAGTGACAGTGCAGCAAGCAAAGAACAAAAACATGGTTCTTTAGGAAGTTTTATTCGTCCACAGGCATCTTCCTTTTGTGTTCTTCTCTTGTTATCGCTTTTTTTTTTAATTAAGAGACATAATTTACATTATATTAAGCCATTTAAAGGGGTCATCAGATGCC
>JAHKKF010520562.1:0-16659 GCA_019740295.1 Labeo calbasu | reverse complement strand
AGGGCATTGCTATGCAGTTGTGGTTGTTATGGCGTTACTATGGCATTGCAGATTTTGCCAGAGTGTTGCTAGGCAATTTCTACAGTGTTGTAGGTGGTTGCCAGGGCGTTGCTATGCAGCTGCCAGATTGTTATGGGTGTTGTCAGAGTGCTGTGATGCAGTTTCTAGAGTGATGTGTGTGGTTGCCAGAGTGTCGTAGATGTTGTCAAAGAATTGCTATGCAATTACTAAGGTGTTGTCGGTTGTTTATAGGATGCTGGGATGTAGTTTCTTAGCCCACAGTCTGTATAATTTATTTGTCCACCAGGCAAAATAGTAGATTTAAAGCATGTAGATCAACACAAATCTTGTGTTGGTTGCATTTTCATTAGACACTGGTAAGTCAACAATAAGAGGCTTTTACGGTGTCTGGAAAAACATTGTTCTACTCTGTCCCAGGGTTATTTGAGTTTTTGCATGATTAGTCAAAAATACACAGTAAGTCCAAGAACGCAGCTGGAGTTTGTCATATTTATGGTAGAATGTGAACTTAACAGCATTAATGTAGCAATATTGACAATATTGAGATGGTGGCGTTTCATGGAGCGGAACGGAGAGGGAGTGGTGGTTATGGCTGTTGATTTAAGCAAACAGAGATATCTGTCAGCTGTCTGCTGTCTAGAACTCAAAAGACCCCAATCAAGACTTGTTTGAGTTGAGTGTTGTATATAAAAGGTTACTTTTTGTGCGACTACATATATTTCTTGTGACACTTATGCAAATAGCTGCAGGGGTGGTGACAGAGCAGCAACCTGAAACCGCAAGAGTCTTAATTTAGCAGTTACTGCACATAACAAGCTCTTACGCAAATTTAAGACAGATTTCTAAGTGATAAAATTAAAGAGGGCATTATGGGTTCACGTTTATGGCATTTGCTCTTTTCCAAACACAATTTTCCACACCTTTTTTCTGGGAAATTTGTCACAAGGCATTCTTTATATGCTATGCAAACAAAACCCTGCTGCAACTGAAAATGGTAAAAACCCTGCCAGGTCTTAAACCACATTTGACATGTTCCTTTTAATCGATTTTAAGTTCTTGCACTGTGACAACACCCGAAGCAACTGAACTCTGGTTATACGGCACAAACGACTGACATAGTGTCAGCGGGCATTAAAATGCAAGCAGATACTGGTAAGAGGGTCGTTCACCTTGCAAGCATTTATCATAGTCAGGTGCAAAAATAGCACACTAGCGCATGAGTTTGCTTCCAAGCAACATCAAGTGGTGACATTTCAGCACAATTATACATATTACAACAAACCATTAATAACACTAGGAAACTTGATATTTTGGCAAGGAAAGTCATGTTTCTGAGTGGAACATTGTTCTGTTTTATCTTTTCCCAGTGTTTGGCTTGTGTTTTCTCATTGTTGAGTGCACAAACTGCCCCTTGGCGCCACTGGCTGTCACCACTAAATTTAGAAAGGTCAAAGAATAAAAAAAAGGCAGCTATCGTAGATTCTTGCCTGGATTAACAACCTTAGGAATGTTTTCTTTTCTACACACCTTTCTTCCCACACTATGATGCTATTTCCCCTAAGGAGACATCTCATGCACATTGAAGAAACATACAGCACAGAAGCCATTCACTAGAGCATCACTGACCTACTGGAATCTGCAACGCAAACAATGACTTACAGTGGATTCCAGCAATTCTGTGGAATCATATTTTCACAGAGCTGTTTATACAGGTGACTAATCAGGACCGAATGATACTTTTCAGACACAGAGATGTGATTTACAACATTGTATTACTGTACTAACGATACTGGACAAAATAAATGAACATGACAGGTGGTGTGGAGCTGATAAATCAGTTAATAAATCAATTATCAACTGAATCAATAAATAAATTAATAGATTATTTCACAGCACAGGTAAAAATTGTTTTGTGTTATAAAATATGTATTTTTAAGGAAATGATCAAGACCATGATTTTAAATTAATTTTTGATATCAGTTTTTTAAATTTTAATTTTAGTTATGACAGGTGTTAGTCATTATAATTAGTTTAGGGTCATTTCAATGATTTGTTATTGTTAGAAAAATCAATTCGTTTCATGTTTCGCTGTTATACATATACATTTTTGTATTATTCATTTTATAACACCAGGACAGGCAACAGAACATTTATCTATAAGAAAAAAACCTGGATTAGGAATTATTATCATTCATTAGTATTTACATGCATAAGCAGCTAAACATCACATGCTCATAATAAACAACTGATGCAAATAATCAAATTCTTATTTTCATGCCACTTGATTGTAAACAAAGTCATTGTAATTGCTTCCTAAACTTACCTTTGCAGTCAGTCTTTCGTTATTTCCCCTGATGAACACCAGTTAACAAGTCTGTCAGCGAAGTAAAAGTGAAATCTCCTCAGAGAGACGAAGAAAACAGAAGTAGTGAATTACTCTGCTTTGCACTCTTCTTCTTTCTGCACTAGCGCGTCATCGACACCCTGATTAAAGTAACCCGCCCCCGTCTCATGAATATTAATCACGTAGCGCTACGTCTGATTGGCTGAAAGACTGTGAAGCGTTTTTTTTTCTGTATTTGCTTTGGAAATTTGACGTGTAGATTTCTGTAGAAAAAATGTATTTCTACTATAAATAGTCTGTAGTTTAGCACATTAAAGTACATTGTGTATTTATTATCTCACAGAAAGTTGGTAGACAAACGTAGAAATGTCATAATAGTTTAAATTGCCCCCAAGTTAAAACGGTTCCAACACTACTGTGTTTGAATATGCTGAGCACGATCTACCTTTGATATTAACAAACAACTGTCAATCAACACGTTTTTCTTTTGTACATGATTTTGGCCTGCAGGCATTTTACACCAAAGTTTCGCAGCTGTTCTGCTGCTGACTAATTTTAAAAGGCATTACCGGTGCAAACTGATTTTATGCGATCCATGCAAACTCATGTTTTTGTTCCTTTGCAACGGCGGAGAACAAGTTAAAGCAGGCATGTGTGCAGACATAACAAGTGTAGGTTAAATAGTCCACCTTGATATTTGCATGCTTTTTAAATCAAAATAAACTGATCGTTTCTTTTCACGCACACTGTGTTGCTCAATAAACATTAAAAAAATAAAAATAAAAAAACTTGGCGACTGCAGACAAAACCCCCAAAACTTGGCATGAGATAGACCGGAAAAGGTTTTTGTGTAATTTCTAGTGTACTGGAGCAGATACTCAACAGAAGCTAGGTCATATAGTGTCAATTTTTTTTAGGCACTATATTATTGGATCCCATAATGATCGGTTTAATTGGAAGTGGATTCAAGTGAACCACTTCAACAAAATGTATTGGTGTTGCTTTTACATTTTATTTTTAAATTTATATTGAAGTAAATAAAAAAAAGGTGCAAATTTGTGCTTTTATTTTCTTACATATAATTAATATGTACTTGGTTTTTAGCATCAGACACGAATAGTTTATTCCATCTACCAATTTAAACAAGTTGAGAGAGAAAAACATCCCTGCGTAAGGTACAACATCAGCCCGAGGGTTTTCCGTTGCAGATCTGTGATATGATTCTTATATGCATGATTTAGAAATATAATAGCTGATATTGTAGTACATTTACCTGCCTATGCTACACTCTTAAAATAAATGTTCCAGTAGGGTGTTTTCACAGCAAAGTCATAGAAGAACCATTTTTGGTTCCCTAAAGAACTTTCTTAGTGAACTTAATACCTCTTTATATTTTTAAAAACATTTTAATAATCTAAAGAACCCTTTTCAACTACACAATACATCTTTACTGGCATCTACACTGTAAAAAAACAATTTAAAAAAAAAGTAAGTGTTCATCCTGCCTTAAAATATTACATTTACTCAACTCAGATATCCACGTTTCATGTAGTACAACTTAACATTTCATGTTGACTAAACTTAAAATTTAAGGCAGCACAAACACTTACTTTGGTTGAACAACTTTTAAAATTGATGGAATCTTTTTATTCCACAAATGTTACTTTGTAGTGGAAAAAGTTCTTTAGATTAACAGAATGTTTTTTACACTAAAAAATGGTTCTTTTAGAAACTGATCACTGAAAGTTCTTTGTGGAACCCAAAAATGCTTCTTCTACACTGTAAAAAAAACTAAAAGCACAATTTGTTGAGTCATCTTAAAATAATTTGATATCCTACTGTCTTAAAATTTTAAGTTCAGTCAACTCAAATAAGTTTAGTCAACTTGAAATGTTAAGTTGTACTAAGTAACAATTTAGGTATTTGTGTTTGTTAAACTTAAAAGCTGTCTTAAAATTTTAAGTTGAATCAACTCAAATATCTAAGTTGTCACTTTGTATAACTTAACATTTCAAGTTGAATAAACTTTTTTGGAGTTGACTGAACTTTAAATTTAAAGGCAGCCAGGTAACAAATTATTTTAAGTTGACTCAACAAATTGTTTTTTTTTACAGTGATATGGCATTGCTGTGAAAACCAAATTTTGGAACTTAAGTGTGTAAAGAATCTTTTGTTTCCATGGATGTTAAAAGTTCTTCATGAAACTATAGATTCCAGTTGAGAACTTATATTTTCAAGCATGTATGGTGACATTTGAGGACTCTATTTTATATTCTCCTATTTTGTACTGTTGAATCCAAATCGATGCTCTTTTTAATTTCTTTTTCCACATTTGTCTTAGCATTGACTAAGGAAAGAAAATGAATGGGATTGGGAAACGCATCACATCGCCCATGTGGAACTTGTCGGAGCATGTGCATTAACGGCTCATGTTCCACCAGCCATGTTGAGTGGGATGCAGAAGTTCAGGTTCATGACATCAGACCTAATTAAGCGCCTGTTAAGATCTCACAGACATTTCCGTCCATGAGCTGGTATATGGACCCCGGGGCTCTTGAACAGGCTTCAAAATTTCAATGTGACCTGAGACCTCCAAAGGAAGCATGAGTATGAAAATGGTTGAAACCATGTCTATCTGATATCTGGTATTGGGTCTGATTCTGATGATTCTGACGACAGAGACCTCAGCAGAACGTCTGTCTGATTATGCACACATGTACTAATGCTAATTAATTAGGTAAATTGGATTGCGGAGAGCATGCAGCTGGGAGCACTGGGACGATTATGACAGGAAATGCTGCATAAATGACCATTACCTCCCTTCTAAATTTACCCAGAAATGACCTCTAATGGCGTTTTTGGGACAGATTCAATAATAGTAGTCCACTCACACTTCACTGGAAAAGAATTACCAAGAAAAATAAACAGTGCTGTTGAAAGAGGGCCATTATAACATGATATGTTTGTGTAAACAAAAACAAGTTTTTGTTTCAAAGCTGCTTCACAAGAAATTTTCAGGACCATATCATTTCCAAATATGGTCTTAAATTCCACTGCATTTAAATTTAAACCTACATCTCTTGTCATCTATAAACTGCTGGTTAAAAGTTAACAAGAATGGCAGATGTGAATCCTGTCGCTGGTAGATACTAAACAAATACACTGTATTTGTTATTGGCTTTTAAATCAATCAACTGTGACACTATAGTTACATAAAAATGTGTGTTATTTTTTAATATTCGCTGAAACATTAAAGTAGTTTGAAGACTCTTCAATATGTACTAGCGGTCTAACTTATTTCATATAACTATAATATAGATTTTAACACATTATATTCCTGACAGTTAAGAATTACGACTGAATAAAGGTAATAACCCCCCCCCCCCCAAAAAAAAACAATAAAACGATAAAAGGATTAAGCACTAAGTCTTAAAGCAGTATTATTAATTTGAAGTTTGATCTTAATTGAGATACATTGGGAAAACATTTTCCTAAACTATTATCAATGATCTTTTCTTTCTCAATGTAAAGAATTAATGACACTATTACTTTTCGGCATATGTAAATGTTTCTTATCAAAAGACTGAAGGTATATTTGTAGTAGTCTGTGAGCTATGAAAAAACGGTAGATGTTACATCTGCTCCTGGTTTCCGCTGCCACTGAAAGTCTCTGGGAATGTAGGAAACACGACTCCATGCGTGCCGGAACGAGTATATCCACTCGTTTCCAAATACAAAATGACCTGCGTACACTTGAACAGCTTGAAGAGATTCATTCACATTCCAGGGTTTGTTGCACCAGACTTGCTAAACTAAATTTGTTAAAACAGTGTCTGGTGTCTGCTTTTCTATATATGAGTAAAGCAAAGCAAAATGATTAAAATTACCCTTGTTGGCAGCAGCTCCTCAGTTGTTTAGACAAATGGTTATTAAAAACTGGGTAGCAAAAAGTTATTTAAAACTGGGTAGCTGGTTGAAAACACTTGTGTACAATTTATTTATTTATTTATTTCAGGATTCTTGGATGAATAAAAAGTTCAAAAGAACAGCATTTATCTAACAAATATATAAAATAATAATAATAATAATAATTAAATAATTAAAAAGGGCAGTTTTGCAATTAAGATGACAGGGAAAAGTGTCTAATTTAACCTGAATTTATCCTATATATATCTATATATGTGTAAAAAAATTATATATAGTAATTCTATAATATTTTATATTCTTATACCATTTACATTTGTCAGATTTACAGTTTTTTAGACACTTACCACTCACCTTAAAGTAAAGCCTCCTCCTAATATGAAGGGTTTAACAGTTATTTAGGGGTTATTATTATTTTTTAAATCCTTCTTATTTAAACCCTTTTTTTTTTTAAATCGTAATTTAAGGCGGTTTGGTTCGACTAATTTGCATTACAAGATGTCATCTTGTAAATAAAATTCCATTGTTACACAAATATTATACAAACTAAATGTCTTCTAACTCACTTTTGCCAAAAAAAAAATTGCTTTTACTAAAAGAAAATGATTATATTGCAGTGAAATTTCAGTAAATTTTAAATGAATCCCATGAAACTTGTCCAGAACATGTGTAGGTATTTCACCCCTAATACATATATAATTTTCATAATTTTCCTTGATATTTTGATGAATCATCCATAATTCATGGTAATATTTGTTGTACTGCTTTTATTGATGTAAATGAAAAATAAAAAATAAAAATGAACATATTACTGCATTACAATATTCCTCTGTGGCAAGAAAAAAAAAAAACAACAACAGATTTTTTTGGAAAGATTTTAATAGTTATTGAATGTTCTACATCTTACAGTAAATATTATACAATTACAAACTTGGCTTAATTATGTCACAGAGATCACTAACTGATCTTCAAAAACAAAACAAAACAATAAAAAAACCCCAAAATAATAAAAACAGTTTTACACTTCATTTCACAAGCCTGATGTGGGTCTCCTTGCTCAAAATGGTCAAAACAGCACGGTCTGGACCGCTGGCGAAAACGCGCTCAGACCTGCCAAAACCCCACAAGAATGAGATCTCGACGGTGCCAGAACCGTGCAGTAGTGCGTCATACATCCTATGGGGCAAGGGCTCTTTAACACTCACTGAAGGGAGATAAATTCTGGAAGACTTTCCCCTTTTTGCTTTACATTTAGAATGCAAACAACAAAGTCTTATTCTCCATACGGGTCAAACATAAATAGCCGAAATAGCAACCCCTCGTTTGTTTGCGTCAAAGCCTATGGTACATATCACAGGTTTTCAGCAAGAGCGTGAAACCAGTGCCACAATTACGTTAGAAATACCTTTACATACTGGTGACGTGACACTGACTTCACTAGAGCTAATAACCCGTTGCATGCATCACGGGCGCTAGTAAACAATCCTTTGATCGATGCCCTGAAACCAAAGAACAGAACAGTGCATGGGTTTGCAATATCAACATCGAAACGATCCAAACAGAAAAAACAGGAAACCGAAGCCTCTTCCGAAGCCACACCACGACCGGGCGGAAAAACCACCCGGAAAAGACCACCTGATTTCACACAGAAAACTGATCAGTTTATTTTCAAATGGGAGAAATACACCAAAAACCCTCGCTGGAATAACGTGTGGACTGTTGATGTTGGCCTTTCTGATACGTCTGTTCAGGATTAAAGGACTGATTCATCCAAAAACTAAACTTCTGTTATCATCCGGGACACAAAACGACATGTTTCTTCGCACGACGTCTCATTTTCGGATGATCTGTCCCTTTAAATTCACTTCAACTTCAACACATTCGCTCTTATCTAATTTTCACAACAGGCTCAGCCACTATTTTAACGGCAGATGCAGAATCGCTGAACTCTGTCCTCCTTGTCTAGTCGACGAAAAGAAGAAGAGAAAGACTTGGGGAAATGCATGTAGAGGAAACCCTTTGAAGACTTGTGCTCTGAAATGCCTCTCAAACCACATGGACTGTATCACTCCACTCCAGATCAACTATAAAGATCTCCTATTTAAGAAAAATGAACATCAATCATTAATTAAAACTTTAAATAACACTTACGTAAAAAGCGCCTAAATTACATGTCAGAGTGGATGGTAACGTCCTCTCATTCGGAATCGAAACCCTTTATTCGTTTTGCAGTGTTAAAGGTCACTCTAGTCCTAGAGTTCAGAGGTCTGACGACGGTCTGCTTATATGTCGACTACAGTGATCAATTGCATCCATCAAGTCTCGCGATGCAAACTTATGCAAAGACACAGAAAATATAGTTCACTGCTTGATATAATACTGTATACGAGCAGAAAAGGAAAGAGTAGGGCAGAGAGCGCGAGACAGAATATGTGAACGTGCTGTGAATTGTGCGATTTCATCCAATAATCGACCAGTGAGCTGGTTCGACGGATTCGCGTTACTTATTGATGACATCATCTGAATAAAATTCCATCGTTACACAAATAAGTAACCCGGGACCACAAAACCAGTCATAAGGGCACATTTTTTTTAAAACTGAGATATCTGAAAGCCGAATAAATAAGCTTTCCATTGATGTATGGTTTGTTAGGACAGGGCATTATTTGAAAATCTGAAATCTAAGGGTGCAAAAAAATTTCAATACTGAGGAAAATCGCCTTTAAAGTTGTCCAAATGAAGTTCTTGGCAATGCATATTACTAATCAAAATCCTAATGATTTATGACATCCAATTTTTTGGCTATTTGGCTACTTATGACTGGTTTTGTGGTCCAGGGTCACATATTACACATACTAAAGGTCTATAACTCAAGGTTTGCTCTTACTAAAGGAAAATGATTAAACCGCAATGAAATTACAGTCATTTTCGGATGAATCTCATGAAACCTTCAGGTGTTTCACCTGAAATTAAAGAGCAGATATTTAATAAATATTTTGCATAAAGAAAAAACGAAGCCTATTTTAGGCATTTTAATTCTTGTTTTCCTGTGAAATTTTGATAAATCATCAGCAAAATAGGCTTCGCTTTATTTATGCAAAAAAAAAATACAAATAATAATAATTATATATATGTAGCCACCCTACGCCCTCACTCTCTCCCTTTACTTTAACGAAAAATACCGAAGGGAATGTGCTGTAATGTAAATGTATTATTAAAAGCTGCAATTCAACATGATGCAACCATGCTTTGCAAGGGCATAGTTTCCATCCGATTACACTATACTGCATTCACCCGCATGACACATGCATTACTAGACGTTATGACTTTCACATAAGATCAGAGAATCGCTTCTTCCCACTTTGAGCGTCCTATATATCGAAATAGTGGTCGCTTAGCCAACGAAACAACAAAAAGAGTGATACTGTTCTGTACTGACAATAATATTACTTCCAGAGACATTACCAAGACTAATGGTTTGCAGAGTAAATGCTTGAGTTTCTTAATTACATCATTAAATATGAGAGTGTACCGTATAATTGGTTATTAAGTTACGTCTATTTGTCAATGTGCAATGCTTCGGTATGATAACATTTTATAGAATACTTGATATGTCACTTCTGAGTACACTATTCATGGATACAGGCGAGGCCTCGGGATAGGAAATCAAAATTCTCTCTTTATCTCTCTCTAAAAATGCTGTAAATTACAATTAAAAGCCATTCGAGCAGGCCGTTCGTATTATTGCATTGAACAACTCCGTTTCTACGCCTAAAATCTGTGCAACTAGGGGCCTAAAGGCCCAAGGATTCACAGAGGACCAGGGGTGAGAGCCACTCTAGACCCGGAGCTGATTGGAAATGAATGCCGGAACGCCGTCCCACGTTTTTTAATTGACTTGTTTCTTTTTTTTTTTTGCTTTTAGCGCCGATGCCGTGAAGTCCCTTTGAGTCGGATGCGGTCCTAATCGTTCCGTCAGAGTAGCGTCCGTCCCGTCTGGCCTCAAAGTTGGCACGTGTTTCGACGCCGGCGGGATGACATCGCACCCGGAGGCTCCAGCTAAGTGCCACCGCTAGATTTTCTCCTCGATATTCGCCGTGAGCGCATGCCGCCGCGTTCCCTGCGAGAGCACCCATGCGCGCACATTTATATAAATCGAATATACACGTTATAGTTTCGAAGCTTACGCTATCCTGACACATAAGCTAATAAAGTAACCAGCTCACTCAAACGTTCTCTATTTAGTGAATAACTAAGATTACTGTATATCCTAATGAAGGTTAAACCACGTTTGCACTGCCCTACTAATGATATATTCCTTACAAATCTACATGAACAGCTACAAGCTGGAAGACACCCTTGTTATCGATGACAGAACGAAATGAGGGAGAATCGAGTTGGATGAAATGAAATTTCCTAGAACGATTCCCAAGCGTTTCGGGAAGGCTGAAATGAAAGTCTGCTGTAAATAAATAAAATAAAACAAAAGGAACGAACGAACCCTGTGCTAATATCTAAAGGTTATAAAATTTGGCAGCATAAGTGGATGATTATGATCCGAGTGGTGCTGATATTGCGTCGGTACATTCCTACACACCAGCGTTTATACTGAACACAAAGACAGGTCGTGATTGGTCGAAATCATTCTGGAGTTCTTGAAGAATAACTATGGAACAATGAAGAATTAAAATAACCTAATGCAAGAACATCATCCCAAAAAAATGAGAAGAAAAAAAAAAAAAAATCAAAATTAAATAAAAAGATAAAAAAGCAGCTTTTACAAAAACACGTAAGAATGCATAAAGTGACCCTTGCACTTTTTTCTCTTTTTGTTCTTGCAAACAGACGTGGCGCCTCACTGTTGAGCACAGAGCGCCGATGTAAGACTTGAGTAGTTGCATACAATGTTTGACTCCAGATCTGCGAAGCAGAGAGAGAGAGAGAAAACAAGAAGAAGTCAGCGATTGCTCTGCACTGGGTGGGTGTGTCGTGTGGGCGGGAACTCACATGATTGGCAGGTGGGCTCTACCAGTGAGGTGGCACGTAGCTGTACCCAGGTGTTCCTTGGGGTCGGTACGTTGGCACGGTGACGGGGTGTGCTCCGATCGGAGTGTGCTGAGGGGTGGTCAGCAAGGTTCCTGTACAGAGAGATTTTTTTCATCAAAATGTCCACTATAAAGTATCATCATCATACAAAACACACTGAGTCCTGGACAGAATAAAAATATTAAAGCATATTAAGCATATAAATATTAGGCAGCACAACCGTTTTCAACACCGATAATAAATCAGCATATCAGAATGATTTCTGAAGGATCATGTGACACTGAAGACTGTAGTAATGATGCTAAAAAATAGTTATTTTAAATTAAAATAATACTTCACAATATTACATTTTTTTTCTGTATTTTTGATCAAATAAATGCAGCCTTGATGAGCATGAAAAACGTCTTTAAACGTCTTTTAGATATCATTTTTATTGTATATATTGTTAATTAATTTTATAATTCTTATACAAATGATACAATTCTAAAAAATAATAACATTAATAATAATAATAATAATATTTGTATGAATTTTTAACTTAAAAATATAGATCTATATTTTAAAAAATAATATATGTACTTTCGAGAAATACAAAATAATGTAACTTACCCACAGTCTGTTATTTATATTAGTATTTAGTTTTGTATAGTATATATAGCATTTTATAATTTTATATATAACGTTTATTATATATAATAAGTATATCATTAATATATATTTTTTTCATTACAAAATTCCAATAAATGCTTATTTAAAGATATATAATACAAATTATATACAATATTTTAACATAAACATATATTTATATTTAATAAAAATATACCATAATGTTGAACTAAAAGGGTTTTAAAAGATATGGCAGTATGCATTGAAATAAATCTAGTTAATGAACTGACAAATTATTAAAAGCATTGATTATATAAATTATGAAACTGTATATATATTTTTTATTTAAAAATGTCAACAAATTTTTAGTTTAAAAATAATATATATACCTAATATAAATATTGTTCAAGCACAAGAGCCTGCACACAACAGTAGTTGTATTTTTTTACACGTTGTATGTATTAAATGTTCTATTGTTTGTATTATTTCAACAATATTCTACTGAGCGTCTCACCGGCAGACATGGCCATCGTTGTTCCAGCCACCATGCCCATGGCCACGCCGTTGGAGCGGGGCGCGGGTACAGGAGCGGGGTAGATGGCGGAGGGGATGCTGTTGGGCTGAACCACGGTGGTGTGGTGGATTACATGAGGCTGGGCGGCGTACACTGGCTGCGTGTAATAAGCACCCTGAGAAGCAGATCAACTCAAATTATAACAATGATGACAGGAGCTGAAAAGCTGCAGATTCAAAACCTGTAAGGGTGAATCATTGTGTTGTGATGGTGGGTGTTATGGGAACAAATCCCAATAGTCCTGGCTGTGTGGCAATTAAAGGGTCTAAGCTGATTACAAATCATCAACCAACCAAAATGACTCCAGTGACGGTTTAGATGCTAAACCACATTATTTTAGTATTTACTATAGTCAGATTACATTATATCAGTGTTGATGCAGGACCACGGTAAATTGTTACATAATGATTTTGATAATTCAAATAAAGCTGAAATAAAATAAAATATAAATAATAGATGAAATCTTAAACTAAATGAATATTAGAAATAAACAGAAATAAATAAGTTTAGGTTGTAGTACTAAAACTAAAATTTAAGGTAAATAGAAATAAAAAATAAAAACTACTAGTACTACTACAAAAAAATATATATATATTTTTTCCCATCACAAAATTCCAATATTTTTTTACTTAAAGAACATTAATAAAAATAATACAATATAATATAATATAGCCAACCAAAATGACTTCAGTGATGGTTTTAGATGCTAAACAACATTACTTTAGCATTTGCTATAGCCAGATTACTACATCAGAGTTGATGAAATCTTAAACTTAATAAATATTAAGAATTATAAAAATAAATAAGTTCACGCTGTAGTATTAAAATATATATAGAATATAGAAATATATAGAATATAGAAATATATATATATATATATATATATATATATATATATATATATAAAAAAACTACAAAAATCTAAAAAAAAATACAAAAGCAAAAAAAACACAAAATAAAACTAAAATTTTAAATTTCCAAAACTTGAAAATACAAAAATAAAAACCAAATCATGCATAATGAATAATATAATTAATCCTAAAACAACTCTGTAATAAATAATTAAAACATTTATTACAATCAAAAGTATTTCGACAGCATGTGCAGTCCATTTTATTTGGGTAAAACAATATTCTAAAATGAACTTTTTTTATTAACTGTGAATTGAAATCATGTTTATTTGGATCTATCATTATCTGCTATTATTGCAGTAATCTTTATTGCAGCAACATTAGCTATTAGCAAGACTTTGCAATGCTTGCATAGCTGTGGTTTGACCAAGATGTCATCAGCTCCTGATGAACAATGCAGAATATTCCAATCGTGGATTGTGGCGTAATTTCATGTTGTTACGGGTTAGATCAGGATCTTACCTGAGCATAGAGGTTCTGCTGGGGATAGGCACTTCTAATGGGGTACATGGCCGTCGGGTAGGGGTTAGGAGATGGGGAATAGGGCGGAGGGGCTCCATTGGTCTGAGTAGGGGGCACTTTATAAGGCGTTCCTGCAGTATATCCTGAAACAGAGAACGAGACAGAGAGAAAACGTAAGAGCAAGCATGCATCTGCCACACAACAATCGAATATAACACATAATGTGTTTCTATGTCGCCCCCTTCTGGTGAGCAACAGTAAAGCACACTAGAGAGTTGTGAGCAGGGAGTGCGCTGTAAATCTACAAAAGTGTGCCACATATGAAGTGCAGACGCACAGAGACATCACACATCGAACACACTTTCTCTTTTTCTACACACACCATCTGTTCAGCTTTTATTGGAGGATTGTTGACAACAAAGTAGTAAAATATGCACATAAATGTGACTTCAGCTGCACAAATGGGCAGAATACATTGCTTGAGGCGTTATTAGTTACACAACACACCAACAAATTCCCTACATACCAAAGACACGCTGTCAGTCATTACTACACGTTTGACCAAACGCTGACGCAACAAACCGGATTCAACTCTCTTTAGACTAGCTTAGCCATTAAACCAATTCAATCCCACAACGCTCATTTAACGCTGCAATCTCAACTCCAAAAGTCCTGCTGGCTGTCTACGGTAAGCATGAAACCTTAGATCTTAGACAGAATGTCTTCATTATGCAATGTGAAATATTACCTGTCACAAGCCCTAGTGAGCCGCCTCCCTAGACAGCATTTTAAGACATCACAAGCACAGTCTGACACAAAAGAAATATGTTGGATTTCAGAGTAAACTAAAAGCATAAAAAAAATAACTATAATATTTAACAATAATATACTTTAGCCTTTTTCATTTCAGCTAGTTCATGCTCATTTAGTTAATCTTTTAAAATAACTGAAACTGAAATAAAATAAATAAAAACATAGGAAAAAAATAATAAATTACAAAACCACAGAACAAAATTGCCAAAAACGTCAACTTCATATAATAAAAAAAAAATAAATAAATAAACATACATTAATAAAAACATAGTTAGTATCTCAATAATTCACACTTTCAACCAAATTAGTATAGCATTTATGAGGACAGTCCCAGAATGCAATGTGAAAAATCATGCAAGCTGGCGTACAAAGCAAGAAAAGTTGCAATTATAAATATATTTATATTTATATGAAAACTACTGAAATCTTATTAAAATTCTATATATCTATTTTATATGCTAAGGTCAAATTTTAATGCAAACAATTATGAATTGAGTCTCCAGAGTGCTTCAGTTGCTGTTATAAAGCAAAGTCAAAACCAAAATAAATATACAATAAGCATGTTAATTCATAGGCATAAATTAAATTTGTACCCAAATCAATTATTAAAAAAGAAATATGTTAATACTGCAATAAATCTATTGTACAATAAAATAAAATATTATTATTTAAAAAATAATAAACAGCATTTTTGCATTTACACAATTCACATACTTCAGGTCTGAAAATATGGAAAATCATATGAATACAGAAAAATCACATCCTTGGTGAAATAAAAATATATACATAAAAAAAAGTTATTTAAAAAAAAAAGTTTAATTTGACTTAGTTGCCTACGTAAGCAGTAGGCGGCAGGTCAGCTCACTAGGTTTTGGAACAGAACTTGTTGTAAAGTGTGTTTACACAGCATGCGCGAAAGTCATTATGTGATCAGATCCTGCAGGGCCAAAAGTGTGTGTGTGTTTGTGCGCTCGGGAGGGAAACAGAACAATGAGGGCAAGTGTTTTTTATATGCAGTGCGGGGAAAGGGTGTGTGTTTTTGCGTTATAGAGTCACAGGGGAACACACAGCAGTTACAGTAGAGTATAGTAATGATATTTACTGAATGCTGTAGATGAGGCCTGGTACTGCCTGCTCTCTGAGCCAGCGTCCATGGCCAGGTCATAGGAGCCTTCTGCGGGCCCCGGAGCAGATGCCGTCTGGGGCCAGGCCTGCTTCACCAGCAGCACTGTCCCAAACAAACACAACAACACAAGAAGGGTTACACACATGTGTCACGACTGTGTGGCCAAATCTTCATCTCCAAAATCGCCCTGACTGTCCTCTCCTCCACTCACAGTCCACCAGTGTCTCTGTATTAACATAAATCCCAAAAGCAGGGCTCCGGAAGTAAAAGTACAATTCAACAAAAAGACAGATCTATCGTTGATATCAATATTGAGTCCAGATGCCTACACTACCCACGATCCTAAAGCAAGAAGATGCTGAATTTAGCATGGAAATGTACACAGGTTAATGAAGCTAAAACTATCAAATTTACAATGTGGTGTTGTATGAAAGATAGTAATATACTAAATGTAACATACTTTATTCGCCAATGATATTGAAAGTTCAAAAAAGATTTTTTTATTTAAAAAAATTATATTATGTAAAATCTTAAATTAATTTTGTATTCAAAAATAAACATTACAAAAACAAACAAAAATTCAAAAAAGATAAAAAAAACTGAAAACAACACAAAAACATCTGTATAGTGCCTAAAAAAAATAATACAAAATAAAAGTTTGAGCTTGCCTAATACATGTTTGTGTACTGTGTGTAATTATTATGTATATATAAATACACACAAATTAATGTATACATTTGAGAGAAATATGTTATTTATGTACAAAATATTTTAGTTATATTTAATATAAATTATAATAAATATATATACTTGTAAGTATTTCTTAAATATA
>JAHKKF010520561.1:0-23348 GCA_019740295.1 Labeo calbasu | reverse complement strand
TCCTGAATTCCATTTATATATTTATTATTCATATATTTATAGATTCTAATATTTTTACAATTTCTTATATAATTATACTTTTAGAATTATAATTTAAAATATTTATAATTTAGATTATTTATACACACACTCACACATATATATGTACTTTATCAAATAGTCCTTTTAAATAAATATGATTTTATCTTTTATCTGAAAGAATAATAATAAAATGTAAGAAAAAAAACACAAAAAAATACAAATAAATAAGCAACATTTTTATGTGTGTGTTTGTGGGGGGGGACTCCAGCAATGTTTATAGTAATATTACAAGAATCTATGAAAAAATAATGTGCACGCTAGATAGAATAAATCTTGATTCAACTGTGATTCCTGTTGGCTGGTGCCATCTGATCTAAACTGAGAGTTTAAAAATAAAATAAAATAAAATAAAATAAAATAAAAATAATTGTTTATTTATTTATTTTCCTTTCCTATACAACACATTTTTTTTATATATACATCTATATTTAAAGTATATAGTCTAGCATGGCTAAACTGTCCCAATTTGGAAAAAGACACATTCAGAAGCCATAGTCATAGCTCAAATAGCTGATCTAAAATAAACGTTTCTCTGTTTAAGACTGATACAGTGGCCTAGTCTGATCTGAGGTCAGTTTGTAGAGGCATCCAGCAATGATAGTCACTCTCTTGCACAGCTGTGCCGTAAGCGGATACGATCTGTCCCTAATCCCGCGCCCCTCCCCCACATCTCCCTTTCTTCCACCCCCCTCTCATGGCACTGCCTTCAGTAAATCTGACTCGGATTTTAATCTCAATACAACCGTGCTGCATTAGAGAATCCATTATGTGCTTGTTGGAGCAAGGCTGAAAAGGCACGTCTGAGCATCAGGTGTGTAAATGACTCACGATCGAAGAGGCGGAAAAAAAGAGGTGATGAATAATGCCTGAGGGGTGAGATACTTCCAGTAAAGGTCCATATGTTTGCTGCACATGTGCTTTAAATGATTCATTTAGGAGGAAAGCGCAGTGCATTTAGAAGCTGAATTTAGCTGCCATCATAACCTTTAGAAGTAGCCTTTTAAACAAATAGTGATTTGGTTAATTTCACACTCATTTTACAAACATAAATATGAGAAAACGATTTCAAAGAAGTGAATCAGGAGACAATGAGTTAACAAATTACCTCAGACAGCATGAACATGCAAATCATCATCGGCTTTCAGGTACAATCTGCAGTCGCAGAAAAAGACCATTATCTTTGTAAGGTATTAGCATGCAGGCTAACTCCATGCTATACACAGAGAGCCTTTGTGCTTTTGAAGTACTAATATAAGCCTGTAGCAACTGCAGAATACACCTTTAGCAGCATTTTAGGTCTACCAAGTCCCACAGATGCAATAAAAAGAAACCAACTTAATCAAACCCAGATGAAGGCTTTGATTTCCCAAAAACTGTAAGTATATTTAGTTAACATTTGCTCTTGGTTAGCATTACTTTAGAGCTAGTTGCAAAAAATATATATTTTAGTAGGCTTAAATGTGTGGAGAGAGACTGAGGACTTTTCTGACCAACAAATAATGAAGATAAAATACATAGTAAACCTTCCCAAACAAGCACTGATATTCAAGATTATTAACCTAAAACTATTAATTAAACCTAAATCCATAAAAAAACAAATGTATTCAATTTTTGTTACTTGAAATAAAAACATTTTGTTACTTGAGGTAAAAAAAACACAGTTGAAATGAAATATTTTGTATTTTTTATAGACATAAAAAAAAACTTTTTAGATAAAGTTAAAATTTAGATTAGATAAATGTTGATAGCATGCTGATAGCATAATGTATCACATTAACAACACAATTTAACAGGTTGCTAGCATGTTTTTAACATGATTGGCATGTTGTTAAGATGTTTTAGCATATTGTTAACATGACTAACATGTTGCTAGCATGTTTAGAACACGATTAACATGTTGCTAGCATGTTTTTAACATGATTAGCATGTTTGTAGCATGATTGGTGTGTTTCTGGCATGGTTAACGTGTTGCTAGCATGTTTCTAGCATGGTTATCATGTTGTTAAGATGTTTCTAATTATGTTTGTTAACATGATAAACGTTTCTAGCATGATTATCATGTTGTTAGCATGTTTCTAGCATTATTAGCTTATTGCTAATATGACTAACATGTTGCTAGCATGTTTCTAACATAATTAACATGTTGCTAGCATGTTTTCAGCACAATTATTATGTTGTTAACATGTTGCTAATTATGTTTCTACCATGATAAATGTTTCTAGCATGATTAACATGTTGTCAGCATGTTTCTAACATTATTAGCTTATTGTTAATATGATTAACGTTTCTAGCATGATTAGCATGTTGTTAAGATGCTTTTAGCATATTGTTAACATGATTAACATGTTGCTAGAATGTTTTTTAACACAAATAGCATGTTGCTAGCATTTTTCAGCATGATTATTATGTTGTTACCATATTGCTAATTATGTATCTAGCATTATTAACATGATTAACATGTTGCTAGCATGTTCCTAACACGATTAGCATGTTTGTGCATGATTAACATGTTGTTAGCATGTCTAGCATGATTAGCATGCCATTAACATATTGGTAGCATATTTCTAGCATGATTACAATGTTTCTGGCATGATTAGCATGTTGATAGCATGTTGCTAACATGATTAGCATGCTGCTAAGATGTTTTAACATATTGTTAACATGAATAACATGCTGCTAGCATGTTTATAACACGATTAACATGTTGCTAGCATGTTTTCCACACGATTATCATGTTGTTAACATGTTGCTAATTATGTTTCAAACATGATAAAAATTTTAGCATGATTAGCATGTTGTTAGCATATTTCTAGAATTATTAGCTTATTGCTAATATGATTAACACGTTGCTAGCATGTTTTCAGCACGATTATCATGTTAACATGTTGCTAATTATGTTTCTAACATGATAAAGTTTCTAGCATGATTAGCATGTTGTTAGCATATTTCTAGAATTATTAGCTTATTGCTAATATGCTGTTAACATGCTGTTAAGATGTTTTAGCATATTGTTAACATGATTAACATGTTCCTAACATGATTCATATGTTGCTAGGATGTTTCTAACACAAGTAGCATGTTGCTAGCAGTTTTAGCATGATTATTATGTTGCTAACATGTTGCTAATCATGTATCTAGCATTGTTAACATGATGCTAGCATGTTCCTAACACGACTAACATGTTTGTGCATGACTAACGTATTGGTAGCATGTTTCTAGCATGATTAGCATGTCATTAGCATATTGGTAGCATGTTTCTAGCATGATTAGCATGTTTCTTGCATGTTGCTAGCATGTTTTAGCATACACTGAAACATATAAATCAATAAAAAACTATAATAGTATCTTGATACTAAAATAAAACTGCTGATATTTCAATTTGAGCCTTCAAAATGTCAGTCATTCGCATGTTTGTGAATCAGGAAGCTGGAAAATATGCAACTTCTGATAAACATGCTATCATTTAGTCAAAAAAATAAATAAATAAAAACTTTACCATGCAGAGAAATGAAACATCTAAAATTGTATCATATGTTTGATGTTTTACCTTATTTATCTCATTCACTTGTAGGTGTTTACATCTGTCAGATACCTACAACTATTTAAATAGGTGACCAACTACATGCTGTTTTACAGCAGTTTAACAACTGGCTTACAAAAAGTGCTTGTGCTCTCATATACAGTTGCAGGCCAGATAAGCGCACTTAGTCTCTCTCCTGCTCACGTCACCTGTGATCATGGCTGCCAATCAATGAGATTCCAGCTGTGAAGACAATGCCACATTCACTAATACAGTTCATATATGTTGAAGAAACACTGGAACGATGAACACACACACGCTCCTTCGGTCACAAATACACACTTACACACGACTCACTTCTGGCCGATGCTGTTCCCGCTCCCTCCCCGAGCTGCTACAAACTTCTCATCCACTGCTCCAGGCAAGTGCCGAAACTATAGAGAGAGAAAGACCATTTAACACTGCTTAAACACACACACACACAGAGTTCTCCTCTTGGGTCAGGACGGAGACTGTTACAGCCCTGATCCTGACACAGCGGGTCATTGTGTGAACTGTCATTTGAGGTCAGGAGGCAGTTGGCTGGTTTGTTGTGTTAAGCATAATCCAAACCGCTTGTGCTCCATTCATTTCTTCATGTCACAAAATTAAAAAATGAATTCATTCATAATGACGAGACATATTGTTTAAATAAGAAACATATCAACAGCCTATGCATTTGTGAATTAATATGACAGGTGTGAACAAACATGAAATGTATTTCTTAAAGAAACAGTTCACCCAAAAATGAAAATTTGCTTTTCCCACACTTTTAAGTGATGGATTACAGTTGTGTGGATTATTGTGATGTTTTATCAGCTGTTTGGACTCTCATTCCAACGGCACCCATTCACTGCAGAGGATCCATTTTTGTGGTGTAATGCTAAATTTCTCCAAATCTGTTCAGATGAAGAAACAAACTCATCTACATATTGGAACGCCTGAAGATGAGTATATTTTCAGCAAATTTAAATTTTTTTGATGAACTATTCCTTTACCAGTCTATATACGGGACCAATGTCAGGTGGACAACTGGGACGTCCAAACAACTCAGAAGACAAAGAACGCTCATAGGCATTTTCATTTCAAGTGAAGAAGTTGGAGAGTGTGCTATGCATATTACATGACAGATAAAAATAGGTGCCTAACATACATGCTGAATTAAGTCGGATTCTCGAGGGACTGTGCAATTTTGCAAGCTTCACTGAATCTCTGTGCCGTTACTGGAAATTTCTTTACATGAACATGTTACTATAAAAAGGCCAAAGATGTGTAAGCTTTAAAAAAAAAATCTAAGCATTAGAATTAGTTCACTTTCAGAATAAAAAATTCTTGATAATTTACTCATCCCCATGTCTTTATTTCTTTGGTTGAAAAGAAATTAAGGTTTTTGAGAAAAACATTTCAGGATTTTAGCAAAACAATTGGTCATTTTCTGAAAAAAAAAAATAATTTATATACTTTTTAACCACAAATGCTCATCTTGCACTAGCTTGACCTCATGCATCACGTAATCATGAACGCATGGCTTAGGCAGAAGTACTGACCCAGTGTTTACAAAGCAAACGTGCAAAGAAATTAACAAAAAAACCCAAAAGGTATTCACTTCGCTAGAAAAGACTCTTATTCCTTGTCTGGGATCATGTAGAGCTAGGACTGCACAATTAATCGAATTTCTAATCGTGATCTAATCGTGATATTTAAAACAGAAACTACATAAAAATGCAGTTGCTCCAAACAATGGTATAAAGCTATTCAAAACATCATTCAATGTAAATTGTGACAATCGTAATTAATTTCAAGGAAATTATTGACAATTATGATTTTTGTCATAATCGTGCAGCCCTATGTAGAACCCTTTGAAGCTGCACTGAAACTGCAATTTAGACCTTCAATCCATTGGCACCCATTAAAATCCACTATATGGAGAAAACCTTAATTTCATTGGCACTGAAGAAAGAAAGACATGAACATCTTGGATGACCTAGGGGTGAGTAAATTATCAGGAATTTTTTATTCTGGAAGTGAATTAATCCTTTAAAAAGTGCACAAAAAGATCTAATCATAAACCACATAACAAACAATTTTAGCACTGAATATTTTTTATAAGATAACAAAGATATACATCCATTAATGTTTGGGTGAACCAGCTATTATGAATGTCTAGTCTCACAAATAGTGGCTGGCAACCTAGATTTTCCAATAGCCTAATGTCCTTCCCACAGCCTGTGCTGCTGCAGTGGATGTCAAGAAATGCTTGATAATTAGTGAACTTGATGGAGCACACACACACACTCATCTCTCAACAAAGGCTATGGCACATCGCCCGCAAACCCCCCTCGCATGAAAATGTAGGTCAGTTTGCATGATGAAGTGCCCTGCAAATAAGAGGATTACGCTGATTGTGCCAAGTGTTACAGCAAAACAAATAATAAAAAGCAACAATTCTCATCATGGTATCATCATGTTAAGTATAAGATCATTCTATTAAAAAGGAACAATATCCACCATTTTCATTTATGTTATTTATGCTCAACACTTCTGCACAATTTTTCCATTAGGTTGAGGGAAAAGTTAAAGTAAAAATATAATACAAAACTGAACAGCATTGTAATGAGTAAATATTTGTGAAGGAGACAAAAAAACTCATTGGAGATTTGTTGAAGAGTTATGAAAATGTTAACAATAACGATAATGTCATATGTTTTGATTGCACATGTTGGCTAATTTGACGCTGTGTCTATTTTGTTAGGTAAAATGTATGAATTAGGGCATTGTTTGTTAAGGGTGGAAAAAATACAAATTGTGAAGGGGTGAAATTAATAAATTGCGCTAAAGTTTCCTGGCATTGACAGGTAATTGAAGCCACGCCCATTTGGAACCCCAAGTCTTCTGCGTAATGACGTAGAGGGATTCCCCGCTTACTTCACAGGAAATGTTTACGCAGGCAGATGTTCAGGGTTCGAGTTGGCGTAGGACACAAGTATGAATTAAACGAGTATTTTACACTCCGAATAGTTACCAGCCTGCAATATTTAGCAGCTTTTGCACATTAGAACTATTTTCAACTGACAGCCGCCTTTAAAACACCACAACTGAGGCCGACAGAAGCTGAAATGCGCAAGGACACCCACCATGTCCTCTTCCTTTCACATTCGGTCAGAAAAGGAGACAACCGCAGATGTGTGCGATTAAGATTTCTTTATGAATAAGTTGCATGATATAGTCCCTTTTAACCATGTTATCATTCCCACGGGACGTTTTTTCGAGCTCCTCTCCATCAAAACTGCAGCGCGGGACGTAGAATCAATGAATGATACCAGGAGATGAGCAAAAACAGATCAATATTGGCAGAACGAGGCAAGCCAAATCTATTCTGGCAAAAGATTATCTATATTATGTATTTACAAACTATATTTCTTGCAGATTTTTTTTCACACGCGCGGCCATTTTTGTTATTTATTGAAAGCACAGATAACCTGTTTCACCTGAAGCATGACAGGACACTGGACAGTGGAGAGAAGGACTGAACTCAAGTCTGTTCCCCTATCAGTGACCGAACCTGGTGCCTTCCAAGCACTCACACGCATTGCGCGTGCACACACACAACATGCACAATTCACGCACTCTAAAAAAGGACAGCTGGGGGGCTGGACTTCCGAAGGCAAAGTCATTTCTACCACAAAGTGGCTCTTCCCAGCACATATAGTGATACTTTTAAATGAAACACAACTTGCTCCGGTCCGCACTTTGTAAATAATATGATCTGTGCACTCACCTGGGTTGTTCCGAGTCCTCTCCAGTCGTCCCGGTCAGATATTCAAAGCTTTCAGTAGTCGTGGGTCCCGTGGCTAACTATTCGGACATACACAATGCCAATCAAAGGCTAAGCCTCGCCTTTCGAGTGACGTCTGTGTGAATGGACCAATCAGAATGCGTCCTGGGTTTACGCCTCGCCCTCTCGTGGCAGATTATGCTAGTGGTTGCATTGATTAATGCGTTTTAATATTGTAAGAGACGTCCGAGCAATGTGTGGGTGTTTTATTTAGTGAATAACAATGAATAAAGTGTGCGTAGCGTTGTGTGTAAACATATTAAAATGATTTTTATATTACAGTTCATATTATCCACTAGACAGGGCAAACGATAGGAATAAGGGCGGTTGTTTCCCCATACAATTTGCATTGCATTTAACTGCCAAATTGTAGGCCTGACTATAGAGCTTTCTTTATATCTCTACCGTTTATACCTATTATAATATGTAAGCTGACAGAATCATGTAGGCTACATGAAATCAGCAAAACTGTAAAAGGGACAGCTTTAGGAAAATGAACAAAAGCAAGATACTGGATGCTCGAACTCACACAAGAGGGCGCGCTTTCTACAAAATGCTTTTTTTGCGGTTTCCTCTAGTCTAGTATGTTGTTGAGCGGCTCTTGTGTTTGTGAGGGTGAGTCAGGTGCAGGTGAAACGCATCTTAGTGAAGGTATTTGCACTTATGTAATCAGTAAACGCATCCGTTGACAAAGGGCTCCACTTATTTTATATGTGGGCATTACAAACTGTTTTAGGGGGTAACAGGTGCTGGCAATGACAACAAACCTCTAATGTACGTTTCTCCTTCTTGGATCATTATGAGCAAATCATACAGCCCATTATATGAACAGTCCGATTCATGTTTTATTATAAACGATAATGTGGATCTTTGAGTCCACAAAGTGTAGTCTGTAGCAATCCATATTCCATAACAAATTGACCTTAAAAACAGCTATGTTGCTAATAGACATTCATATAATGACAAATAGGTCTACCTTAGTTATGTCCAGAATAAAACACTAACATACTAGTTCTACTATTTCTGTAGTACATACTGTGCGTGTATCCCAATTTTCTGTATGCTTGGAATACACAGATGACCTATAGAGGTTTTGCACATACGTCACGATTTGGTCAGTTATCCGGATACTGGAGACACTCGGTTGTAAACAACAGAATGAATTGCTCGGTTAATGTACTACTGAATACGTAGTTCTACTAATTTATGCTGTCTAAACCACGGGAAAAAAAAAGTGTGGAACCTGCTAATTCATATAGAGAAGGACTAAGAAAGCAGAAAAGGGCGCAATATTTTGGCAAACTAAAGTTAATAGATGGTAAAGATATTTACGAGCAGTATTAATTAAGATATTAGTCTAATATTTCACCTACCTGACCAGTAATGATAAGAACAAACACTAATGTTGTCAAGATTCTTGCCCTGGAAGTCCACGCCTTTTGTTCCTCAGACAGTTTTTTGTTTTTTGTTTTTTTGCATTTTTCTCCTCGATTTGTTATATGTTTTGGCAGTCTATGGTACTTTAAGTGGTCCGACTGATTAGTACAGCCCAAAACATGACAATAATTGACCATTTTCAGCAGCAATAATCAGTGAAATATGCAAATTTCGTTTAGTTCAGTGGTATTGTTTACATTCAGTGCTGCCAGTATGGCCAATTGATGATGCATTGTGAAAACCCTCTATTATGCAATATGCAGTTGAAGATAACTGGACACCGATCATAATTAAGCATAAAATGTAATGAGGTCATTTGAAATTGTAGCATTATACAGTTTAAAATGTTTATGGTTATGTACAGTGTTTCACTTAAAAAACTTAAGCAGTTTGCAATGTATTTTGTGTAGTATCCAGCAAGAAGTATGACAGTATTCCACCATCACTGTAAAAAGTAAAACAGCACTATAAAATCTGCACTCACCCTCTATTTTTGTCAGCTTGAGACTGAGGAAAATATCATTTCTAATAAGTGAAATCAATGCAAAAAGCTGTATATCAGTTAAATAGTACATCAGAATATGCCGTATTCATAAAACAGGGACTCATTGTCCTGCGAAGTTTATTTCCAACTTGCTCCAGAACACCTTTATGTGTATTTTTTAAGCGATCCTGAAGAGCTTGATTATCTGCTTCAGGGGTGTTTGATAAGGGTTGGAGCTAAACTTGGACAGTGTGTCATCAGGAGCATCAGACCTCTATTATAGGCCACATGGAGATAGCAACACAGTAGAAGTAGTGCAGGAGTTCAGCAAAGTTCTGCAAAGTTCAGCTCCAACCGTGATTAAGACACCTGAACCAGCAAACTAACATCTTCAGGAGCACTTGATAATTGCAGACAGGCCTGTTGAAACAGGGCTGAACTGAACTCTCCAGGCCGGTAGATCTCCAGGAACACCCCTGATATATGTAATTTTAGAATAAGCTAAAATATATGGAGTTTGTGCACAATTAATATGTGAAATAGGAACTTTTAACTGGAATATGTGACCTAGACAAAACATAAATGACATAAAGTGAAAGACCCAGGAGACATGTGACAAGCAGAGTCTGACAAAACTGAAGATAATAAAACATTGAAGAAGACAATAAACATTGAAGCAAAAATTTGCATATGTGGATCAGCTTTTACATTTTTAATGTGTCAAATGTCACATTTTCGTCACCTTCACTATGAATGCCTTTTTTTAAACGTTATTATTTTATTAACCTTTCTAATGTTCGAAATATATCAGTTTTGGCTGACTGATATGTTCTGGTTGCTCATTTTTATTGGATTTTTTTCCGATCTGTGTGTAATGGTCTGCATGCATTCTTAATTTCATATTTTGACCCCGTTTCAACATCTGCAATGATTAGCAACAATTAGTCTAAACAAACTGATAATCAGTAAATATGACCAACAGGTCATTTGTTGTCATACAAATTTTAAAAACTTAAAACAACTTATTTATATTTAAACTACATATACATGTCAGAACAATAGAGACTTGTTTAAGCAAGGGCTGTTTTTATTATATTACCGTTTGAGTTTTACTTTCTTGATGAAACTGCCAGGAAACATTGCACTAAGCTCTGGTTATATCCTTAAACTCCACTGAGATGTTTTATTGAGAGCAGAAAACAGAAAACAGACAGCTTTTTCAAATATAGTGGACTTTATTAGCACGGTTATACTGTACAGTCAGTAGTGTTCTCCTTTGATATTTAGGATTACAATGGACACGACACACATACACACAGTAAGTCTCTGTACAACTGTCTTGCTGAACGGCTGACTGAACTTCGATGATTCTAGAGAGAGCAAACGTCAACAAGACCATATTCATATGTTGGAGCATTTCACATAGACGTGTACTCGTACAGACATAAGGATTTGATGTGTCATTTGAATGTTCTGCAGTATTTTCATATTCTGATGATGGCTGTGGTAGTTTGCAGCAAGTTGCTGATCTTGATGATGCAGATGATTTCATTTTTATGAGATCTGGTTGCCGTAATAGTTCACAGGATGACACATAGACATAACTGGATTAACACAGTTGCTGGGATCACCACACCAAATGGTCCTCATATCTGTAAATTAACACATAATAAACAGTTCTTTATTCACCACTTTATGTTTTTATTGTTCACTGTAAGGAATGGTAAGCGGAACACTATGATTGATTATAATATTGCCATAAAAGAATCAATGAGCTATCTAAATGTCCATTTATAAATCTTACCTTGTCTGGGGGTGGGACTCTGTTTCACCAATCAGAAGGTCTGAAATTAAGGTGTCAGCGCTGGACCTTTTGCCATACCTGTCAAACAGAACAAAGAAGCAACAACAACAACAAAAAAAAACACCAGTTTAAGAATTACACAGTACTTATAAGTGAAGTCAACATTTGCAAAATAATTTTGTGATAAGAAAAATGTCGCAATATTGAGGTTCACGTCGCGTACCTTGAGTTGTATTTTAATGCCCCATCAGCCTACTAAAGTATTGAAATATTTAGCGACTTGTTTTCCCGAACAGAACTCTAACTTGCTTATAACCTTTGTAGCTAATAAAACTTTAAAAAAACTGTGTTAAAACCTACAACAATCCTTCCTCCCCCTCATGTAAATCCCAATTTCAGGTTTCACTTGTTTCTCACAACTCCAAGACGAGTTCCCTTTTTAATTTCCAGTTCACTTGAGATCAATGTTCTTCTCTTTTACTAAAAAAGTTTTTTATAAAAAGGAATTTTATCTTGTAACCGTTCCTTAGCATTTCTGATTGATACTTCGCTCGCTGTCAACAGACCTTTAAAGAAACAAGGCTGTATTTCGTCTCGTCAGTAATTAATTTTAAAGTATAAAACCTCATCCCGCTGTTTTAACTCAACAAAGAAACACATTTAATGCGCCGCAGTTAATTAGAGAGTCAGCGGGGTTTTATCAGTGGATTAATACGGTGCTTCTGAAAAGAAAGAAACGGGACTATAGTTTTCCAGCCTTCAGTGGCTTCAACGTGGAGGTCCGTTTTAGTATTTTTAAACCTCTAAATCTGCAGAAATACAGATTAACTTTAGTCAATAATAAAATGAGAGTAAAGGGTGTTTTGAAATTTTGAGAACAGAAAAAAAACACATGAGACACAGGAACAATCTGAGAAAGAATTTGGGAACATTTCTGTTTAGTTCTTTGGATAAGTATATATATAATGAGCTCACCTCTGCCGTGTTATAAGGTTGATGTAGTGTCTTAGTGCAGAATAATACTTGGCGAGCTCCTCCGCAGGTGCGTCCTCTCCAGGGTTGTCGGGTTTTGTTGGATACCCTTCCGTTAGAGTTCCCAAGCAGGCGAACAAGAGGAAGGCGCACGCTGCCCAGCCGATCCACATTTTCATGTTTGGATGCATCTGAGATAAAACAAAGCAAAAATGTCTGTGTTAAAACGTAATCTAATGTTCTTAAAAGTAACTCATAGCCCAATAAAACAAATCTTAACACGTCCGGAAGACGTTTGAGCTGGATTGCGATCTGCGTAAAATTAAATGATAGAGTTTCTGTCATCATAAAACTTTAAGTTTGGTATCCATTAATGATAATAGAGATATTTAATAGCAATATTATTATTATCATTACTTTCTAAAAGGAATAAAACTTGAATTAAAACGAAGCTCTAAAAGTTTCAAAATGTTAAAGTCTAATAAAAATGGTACACTTACACTCCGTTGAATGAGGTCTTGTTTGCACTTCTTGCTCGGTGGGTGTCGACTTCTCCGATTTTCTGCATTCTGAGTCGTGCGTCTCCTGGTTTTATACCTGTGCAGCTCGTGCCATAAAGAGCAGAGCCCACGCGCAATTGCGCGCGACTCTTTTGATGCGCGCGAACCCGCGTCACGGATTAAATCCTCTGTCATCAGTGCTTTAAAAACGCGTTTGTTTGGTCCTCATTTGAATGTGTGGGAGGTTATATAGGGACGCTATACAAGAGGAACAAGAGGAACTAAGAGTCATGATCTGAAACTGTCAATTTTGTCCACCTGTTCCAAACTTTTTAAAAATTTGTTATTAAAAATACCATCCTAATATCTATCTACACATATGCTGATCCTGATAAACAAAGTGTCTTTTACCGGATTGCTTAATGAACTCTTACTCTATCATTGATCATTTAGTAGAAGAAACAAAGAGCCATTTTTTTGATTGTCATGCTATGTTGCATATTATAGCCTATCCAGAAGTAGACGCAGAAGTAAGCCTATGGACGAGACTTCCGGTTAATTTGCCGCAATAGGAAATAACGATAATAATAACAACGTGCAGTAAACAGTAAAAACTGTCTGCACTAACCAGTGTGTTAATAATTAATATCATACATTAAAATAATATGGTAAGACACACCAATTTGTGATATCAAGCAGCAAAACTAGCTGTTTTGTACAGCTAAAAATATCTGGACGCGGATGAGAAAATTAAAATTTTAAAATTTGACCCATAAAATTTACAATTGCTCTTTCATAACTCAGTTCACATTTATGTGAACATTCTGATGTATTTGTCTCAGATGTTTCTCCTAAAAGTCCTTAGGAGAAAAACTAGACAAACTAGACAAGTGTCGACATACAATATGAACCATAAAGTTATAAAATTAATGTGGATAGGAAGAATCTGCTCATCCTATTAAAATCCAACAAAACTTTGATTTTTGAGTGCAGACCTTTTCATTTTGTCATTTTTGTTTGAGACATTGTTGGAGGAGATGCAGTGTGGTATTACTGGATTCCTTTTCTCAGATGCAACATCTGAAAAGCAGGAGAAGCATTCGACGAAGTGATTTTTCCCATATGATTACCTTGGCAAAAATCATGAAGTAAAATGGACACCACCAAAAAACTATGCATATACAATGATGTGTCTTTCTCGAGACCGATGAAATGAATGATAAAAAACATACCTTGAAATGGAGAGGAAATGGAAAGCATTTGAATGATTCAGGAATGACATGAAACTGGGTCGAAATGGATTAGTTTTGCCAGGGCTGCAAAAATACATGTTCATTGTGCTCAAACCATGAGATAAAAGAGTGACTCTCTTAAAAATAAAGGTTCTTGAAGAACCTTGAACATCCATGGAACCTTTCACAGGCAGAAAACGTTCTTTAGAGTCCAGTACGATTCCTTAGATATTTAAAATATTCTTCAAAATGGTTCTTTCAGGAACTGTTCACTGAAAGGTTCTTTGGGGAACCAAAAATGGTTCTTTTATGGAATCACTGCCAAAACACCCTTTTGGAACCTTTATTTTTAAGAGTGTAGTGCTTTGTTGAGAACTTTGCATGGATAATTTGAAAGTATACATGCAGTACATCCAGTCATTCCTGACAGATATTTATCCAAGTATCAAATGCCACATCATGCCTTTGCTGTCTTGTTGAGAAATATTTTCACAACCTCTCTGCTTCTGTTTATCTGAGTACATCTGAGTATATGTTCACATCAAAGTAAGAAACGCAATTCTTCGCTTCTTCAATAGTGATAATATGTTATTGGTTGCGACAAGGAAAATGCTGTGGGGCCGGAAGGTCTTCCTTTGTCGTCAACAACTGCAGATAATTACATGCACAATCAATTTTGTAGTTGCTGTTACGTGGATAAGTTTTTCCCATTTTATTCCTTTCACTATCTTGGTCTTTTTCGATTTGCCTTTGCCAATCTGTCTTTCATACTGAGCTGATGAACAGTACATATAGAGCTCTGAAAGGAAGCACCTCAAGAATTCCTCTCCAGAATTCATCACCATTTATTACTGCACATCTGCTTCCACTCACGCAGACCTCCATTACTTTTACTAACACTTACAGGGTGCTGTTTATACTTTTCTCTTTTTTACTAGTATTTTATATATAAGAAAACAAGTCAAGGAAAAAGGTACATTTACTACCCAAAAAGATGCTATATTAGTATCGTAAGGTACTTCCTTGCATTCAAACAAATTCCACCCATTTTTTTTTTTTCACAAAAATATTACAGTATGCTTTGAAAACATAACAGTGTTGTCTATTGATAACACTATAAAATGTTCTGTCTGCCTTATTATTTTGAGGTAGCTGCATGATAATAGCCTGAAACATGCGTATTGAGTTTGCGGTTTAAATCTGCTGTTAAAAAATAGAGTTAAAAGTAGCATTTAAATGGCCACATTATGTCAGAACAAATTTCCTAGAAAATAATGTGCCTGTGATTATTGTGTTTCATAAGCTTATTCAACCGTGGAAAAAAATATTCTTTAACTACAACGATAAGCGTGTGTATGTGTGTACATTTTAAGAAGCAATCTTTTCAAGAAAATAAAGGACAGAAGTGAACCACACAAATACTGGTGCTGCGGTGCCATCTGTCACCTCCAGTTCTTTGCCTTCGGGCCTGTGCAAAGCCAGAGGGTCAGAGTCACAGGTCAGACACAAAGGTGAGATATAACTTTAATGAAACCTCCTGCGTCTCTGTCTGACCCATAAAATCATGTCTTTGAGCTGCCAATCCAATAATGTCTGTCAAGCAAGCAGGTAAACTGGGATTTTTCCACAACTTGTTCATTCCTATACATAAACATATCTGTATATAAAAGCCATAATGTTATAATGTTCATTTGAATTAAGATCAGCAGCATCATAGGCAAAAATTTCCCAATTTCCCATAGAATTTCAGTAGTGTAATAGTCAGGTTAGACGCCATACTGAATTTGACATGTACGCTATTGTATGAAAATGAGTCTGTGAGGGATAGATTTTCAGTATTTACAATGGCTTGGTGGATCATTTTCACCAGCTCACAACTTTCAAAAGTGTTTTATGGAGTCTACTTTTTTCCTCAAAATGACGTTTTATCAGCTGAACAATCGGTATATTGTTAAACAACTGTGCAATGAACTGATAGCACACGGGTTGAACACATTGGACTTCAATCCCTCACATTTTCATTCCTGTCAAAAAAATTAAACACGATTCAATACGATCCTGACTAAGGTCTATATTGATGGGGATTTTTCAATGACTCTTTTCAGGGAACAAAAATACGCCACTAGGTGGCGACAAATCACTCCTTTTTGTTAATATTCTGTTACCATTCTGTTATGTTTTCATGTTATTGATTCGTTTGTTCAACCGATTCTTTCGAAGGCGCTGAATCACACAGGAAAGAAATAGCCTATGTGTTTTATGAGTGAGTCATTGAATCACTCATCCAATCGATGCATTCAAAAACAAATTACTGCTTTTTGTTAATGTTCTGTTACCGTTCTGTTATGTTTTTATGTTATTGACTCGTTTGTTCAACCGATTCGTTTGAAGGCGCTGAATTACTCAGGAAAGAAATAGCCTATGTGTTTTTATAAGTGAGTCACTGAATCACTCATCCAGTCTATGCATTCAAAAACGCTGAAATGTTCAAGAAGGCTCGGTGTTGTCATGGTTCTGTCGTGGCTTTATTTCGAAGAATTGTCGCAGAGAAAGACAAAGTGGCTCGAAATGTTGTAGTTGCAATGTAAGTTACTCAATTTTAAAATTAGATTGTAGCTCAGTTTTAATTTATTTTAACCATTGTATAAATAACGTGGTATAAAAAAAGGAAAGGCTGGTTGCCTGAAAAAAAAAACGGCTGTATTCCCTCGCAAAGAATGTCTGACTCACTATGTACAATTATTGTTTCTTCTTCTGCTCATTGTATCTGAGTACTTAAACATGTTACATAAAAGCCTTTATGTTAAAGAAAAGAGCTAAAAGCTGAATACGAGTCCTGCGATAAGAACGTCAAACTAATTTCGCTCCACTCAAACACCAATTGTCTCTTTTCTTACTTTTTCCACCTCTCCCTCTCTTTCTTCTTATCTCTTTCTCGGAGCGGTTTTACATTGTCTATAAAACATGGAACTTCACATTCTTTTGTTTTTACAAAGCAGTCTGTTTCTGTTCTCTGGTCATAATTGTTATTTGACTCTGTTCATTCATGAGACATGGTAGTTGGCAAATACAGATTACTCACTGAGCAAATGGGCCCTCAATGAGAGAACTGTGGTGGCCAGACACCCGAAAACAAGCTACTGCCCATGTAAAATTAATGTACTGGACACTCATAAATATAAAGGTTCTTTATTGGCATTGATGGTTTCATGAAGAACCTTGAACATCCATGGGGCTGTTGGGGCTTCACAGGACCATGGTCTGTCCTTGCCGGTTGGTCTTCAAAGTGCCATCATGTGTCTGAGGGTATCTGAGAGAGTGTGGATGCAGTACGAGGGCAAATCGGAGTGTTTTGATGCACAAACGACAGAGATCATCTTTTATTACTGTCAAGCGAACCCTTATTGATTTTGCACAGCTGCGTGATTCCACGCTCGCTTTTGTCTCCCCCTTCACACTCATGGGCTCGGCGTGAATAAATAACACCACCAATCCCACAGTCTTCATCTCTGCTCCCTCACTCCTCCTCCTCCTTTTTCAATCCTTCAAAGCACCACTGAGCAGAATAAAGGATTGGAGAGGAGCAGAAGCACCTCGAGTCACGGCCACAGAGCAGTTCCAGCGTCGATTTTCAAGCTTTTTAACAAAGAAATTGAAAAAAGCAATTGTCTTGACGCACTTTTAGGTCTCACTGCTTTGATTCAAGGTAATTGATGTTGTTCTTTTCAACATCACACAACATAGACTCTGACAATTGTGCGGCAATCTGTCAGGTTTATGGGAGACGGAGAAGAGGCGACACTTTACGAGGCTTCAGTGCAATTCAGTGTAATATAAACAGACTATTAATAAAGTCTGAACAGAATCAAGAAGTGCCTATGATTCATAGTTGGACAGTTCCTGACTTTGTATAGCAAGTTTGCAGTACATAGGTCTAGCGAACTAACTCCAGGGTAAGGCTAAAAGTAGCCTAATGTTAGTCTAATCTATTAACAGCACACATTAAACCTGTCTTTTTAGACAAGTACCAGATGTAACACGACTGGATTTGTATTTAACTTGATCATAATTTAATAAAAACACTGTACGTTACAGATTATAATGCTTTCACGGTTATTCAAACAGTGAATAAATTACATACGAGCAAAGAAGATTTACATTATGAAAGAATAGTAAATCTGTCTATCCACCTTTTTCTTCAACGCAGAGGTAATCCTATGGGCGAGACTTTTGGTTCATTATCCACTATAGGGAAGTAATGAAAAGAATAGCATCCTGCAGTAAACTGTAAAACTGCTGCATTACAAACCACTGTGTTCATTATTAAAACAATATATTAAATAATATGGTAAGACACACCAGTTTGCAACATCAAGCCGCAAAATGAGCTGTTTAGTACAGCTAAAAATAGCTGGAAGTTGATTAGACTGGAAGCCACACTCTTGAAAAAAAAAAAAAAAAGCCGAGTTAAAAACAACCCAACTTGGGTTATTTGGCAACCCAGCACTGAGTAAATATTGGACAGAACACATGCTGGGTTATTTGGACAGAATTATAGAGGCAACAGCAATAATCAAAAGATGAACATTTATTATTAAGCAAGAACATCCATGGACAAAAAATGTAAGACAAATTGAATTTATTTGGGTGAATACAGCATATTACATACATTTAACTCATTTAACAAGCATTTTAGAAATAAAAAAAGAAACATTTAAAAGTAGTATTCAACCATTTTCTGTAATCACTTTTCATCAAAATAAGTCTGATTCTCGTGCCGGTGTATCAGCGAAATCTAAGCCAGTGATGGGCTGCTGTTTCCTGAGGAACTACAAACCTCAGACCGCCACCTCACATTTTACTCGTAGCTGAAAGATGCTGCAATTGACTCCATAACCTTCCTATAAACAAACAGTACTGAGATTAGAGAACATATTTTAACATCAAATTAAATTAAATTAAGTATTATTACGTATAAAAACAATTTATGTTACGCAAGACAAAAGGCATTTCCATCATGCAAAATGACCACTGCTGACGCAGCTGACTGACGTCTAGTCCTTGTATGTTGCATTGTGCAAAATAATATAATTTACAGCACAGTAAAGACTTTATAAATGAAATAAAATGTATACAAACCTTTATTTTGCTTAAGAAGTGCACCAAATCGACAGCGCTGTGAACTGCTCTCTCCTATAGAGGACACAAAAAGCCTGTGCTCTGACTGCAAGTTAGCAGGTGGGCTGTTTCAATGGAGACAGGCTCAACCCAGCAGTTGGGTAGAAAAGATAATCCAGCATTAAAAATGACCCAGCAGCTTAGTTACAGAAAAACTACCCAGCACCTGGGTAAAAATATTAAAAATAACACAATAAAATGACCCAACAAACTGAACCCAGCTTTTGGGTTAAAAAAAATAACCCAGCATTTTTTAGAGTGCAGAAAAACTACTCTGCACCTGGGTAAAAAATTATATTTAAAAAAAATCATTAAAATAACCCAGCAGGCTGAACCCAGCATTTTGGTTACAAAAATAACCCAGCACTTTTTAGAGTACAGAAAAAACTACCCAGCACCTAGGTAAAAAATAATAAAAACAATCATTAAAATGACCCAGCAGGCTGAACCCAGCATTTTTTAGAGTGCTGAAAAACTACTCTGCACCTGGGTAAAAAATGAAAAAAATCATTAAAATGACCCAGCAGGCTGAACCCAGCATATGGGTTAAAAAAAATAACCCAGCATTTTTTAGAGTGCAGAAAAACTACCCAGCACCTGGGTAAAAAATTATTTAAAAAAAAATCATTAAAATGACCCAGCAGGCTGAACCCAGCATTTTGGTTACAAAAATAACCCAGCACTTCTTAGAGTACAGAAAAAACTACCCAGCACCTTGGTAAAAATAATAAAAACAATCATTAAAATGACCCAGCAGGCTGAACCCAGCATTTTTTAGAGTGCTGAAAAACTACTCTGCACATGGGTAAAAAATGAAAAAAATCATTAAAATGACCCAGCAGGCTGAACCCAGCATATGGGTTAAAAAAATAACCCAGCATTTTTTAGACTGCAGAAAAACTACCCAGCATCTGGGTAAAAAATTATAAAAAAAAAAAAAATCATTAAAATGACCCAGCAGGCTGAACCCAGCATTTTGGTTACAAAAATAACCCAGCACTTTTTAGAGTACAAAAAAAACTACCCAGCACCTTGGTAAAAATATTAAAAAAACAACCCAATAAAATGACCCAGCAAGCTGAACCCAACATTTGGGTTAAAAAAATAATGCATCATTTTTAGAGTGCAGACACACAAATGGCCGTGCCCACTCTTACCTGAAAAATAAGATGGATAGACGGTTTGATGAATGAACCTCTTACTTACATCATACGTACATCTGCACTTCGTTGTTTATGATGAGAGAATAGAGTGCAAAATTCAGTCAGCCAGCGCCTGCACTGATCAACATGATCAAAACGTTTCAGCAATGACTCGTCTGAGCGCTTCTGATTGGTCATTGCATTCCTAAACTCAACGAAATTGTGTGTGATTGGTTATAATGCACAGTTCTAAATTTAGTTTACCTGACTCTGCGGCGGCATTTTGTCCCAGGCCCCTGGTAATTTCCAACTCGTGGACATACACTCCACCTATGAATCATCATACTTCTTTAAATAAATCATTGATTGACAGCTGCTTCGCGTGACGAATCTGAGCTATAACCTAACGCAGAGGTGAATATTTTTCAGGTCTGTTTTCTACTCTCTTCTGTTCCTCCCAAACACCTGTCAGTCACGGCACCATGGTGACTCCGATAGCAGTACATCAGTTGCTCTGAAGACCTCAGAAAGGTTTCCATGGGAAGGAGATTAGACTTGTAAGGAGGTATATTTTGAAGTTTTCCTTCTTTCCTTGCATTTTTATAATGATTTCCACTGGTGGAGAATTTGTGAAGAGATTTCATTGCATCTTGTCTTTAGATTAAGGTCAGTAAGGTCATAATTAATGCAGTGATGGCTTATTGAAGGCATAATGACACCAAAGCATCTGTGAAGTTGGGCATCTGGGTTGACATCAACACACACACACATGCACCATCATCAAACACTCACACTAAACTGATATGTCACCTTTCAGATCAGACATCATCCCTTCCACTAGCTTACTCCGGTGTTTTCTTTGGACACAGGTGTGTGTTTGTAGATTGTTTGCATGTTTAAGACTTCCCGTGGACACCTGCTTGGGTCAAAAAGGAGACAAAGTGTGTCACAGACAAATACAGCCACATCAATAATCTGAATCACAGCATTTTGTGATCTCTGCTCTGACAAACCTGGGTTACTAAGAAAAATGGCATGATAGCGTATGGTTGACTTAATCACTACTGTGATTATTTGCTCGTTTCAGCTCAGAATTAAAATTCATGCGCTATATCACAGCGAGGAAGGGAATTAATCTGATTTCAATGTGAATCACTTTAGTGCCGCAGATCTGCTGAATCTAATCAGATTAATTAAACATTTACACCAGCTCTTTTATATGTAATCCTGTCCTGATTTTCTTCTACGTCGTCATTCAAAACCTCCGCCGGATGGTAAATTTATATTTTGTTAATAAACTGTTCCTTCTCATTTTTCTTGTGATGCATTTTTAATGAGTTCAAAGAGCCTTTTCAATTTTGTCTTTCATTCTTTTTTTTAAATTAAAGAAGGAAGGAAGCAGGACAAAGCAAGAGTTTCATTATTGTGGACTTATCACATTTTCCCAACACAGCATGTATGCGTCTGTGAGTGTGTTTAGGCGCATGGGTGTATTTAATTAAGCAATCTTCCCACCAACAAATCACTTGTTCATTTGATTGAAAAATAGATGTGTTCACTTTAAATGCAATTCATTATTTAAACACATGCAGCCAAGTGGCCACAGGCCCTGGTTTGTGGCCAAAGTGGCAATTTAAATGATAAAATTACTTTTAAGCAGGTTTTAAGAAACCCTCAAGGGGTTTCATTAGCTGGACTTCTTAATAATACATTGTCTTTTATCAATATAAAATTAGACTTCACTATTCTTTTTTCACTTAAACTTGAAGTTGTTCATCCAAAAATGAAAATTCTGTTATAAATTACTCGCCCTCATGTTGTTCCAAACCCATAAGATCTTCATTTATCTTCGGAACACAAATTAAGATTTTTTTTTATGAAATCTGCATGGACAGCAACACGACTACCATGTTCAAGGCCCAGAAAGGCAGAAAGAACATCAATTAAATAGTCCATGAAACATCAATGGTTCAACCGTAATTTATGAAGCTACAAGAATACTTTTCGTGTGCAAAGAAAACAAAAATAACGACTTTATTCGACAATTTCTACGTTTATGCAGGGACAGAAAGCTCTTGGATTTTGACAAAAATATCTTCCAAAAGATGAACGAAGGTCTTACGGGTTTGGAACGACTAGAGGGTGAGTAATTAATCACAGAATTTTCTTTTTCTGGTGAACTATCATGGTTCTAAATGAACCAGATTAGGTTTCTTGGAACCCTGCTTTTAGGGTTCTATAATGGAACAGTTGAAGGAAATTAAACCTCAAAACAAAAGACAATTTAAGAATATTAAAGGGTTCTAAATCAAAATCTAATTACTATTAATATCATGGTCACACTTTAGTTTGGGAACCATTTGTCACTTAATAAACTCCTAATTTGCTGTTTACTAAAGGGATAGTTCATAAGACCCATAAGACCTTCATTCATCTACGGAACACAAATTAAGATATTTGTGATTGAATCCAAGAGCTTTCTGAACCTGCATAGACAGCAGTGCACGTGATACGTTCAAGGCCCAGAAAGGTAGTAAGGACATTGTTAACCCTAAAAAGGGCAAAACCATAAAGAGACATCAGACAATTCATTGACTGCTATTTTCCACCGTATTGGGACTCAAATAATACAATTTCATGATTTTTTATTTTTTTTAACTTGACTGTTATCTTTTATTTTAATGTATGTATCCCCCAGGATACACTGACATGTATTCGCTTGTTAAGTCTGACATTCCGTGTCCAAATGCTCTATCAGATGCCAGGAGAAAACAACAAACGGTGCTAATATACACTTACAATGTGAAATAATACTACCAAAAAAAATTATAATCCTCCCCTTTAACTCCATACCGAAATCCCAGATAGCCAGACATAGAAAATATATATATAAATAAATAAATATAAAAATTATATGTGTTTGGGACGCTGTGAACACGGAGATTGTAGTGTACACCGTAGGTTTGAAAATGTTTAGATTAAATGTTTAATATGAATAAACATTGCTCATTGATCGCATTACGTCATCACTTAACAGGCAAATAAATTAACTGAAAACAGAACACTTGTTTATCAATGCTTGTTACAACATGGTTGTAATTCCTGAATGCTTCAGAATACAGAC
>JAHKKF010520560.1:0-24563 GCA_019740295.1 Labeo calbasu | reverse complement strand
CTGATGGACTGGAGTGGTGTGGATTACTTGTGGATTATTGTGATGTTTTTATCAGCTGTTTGGACTCTCATTCTGACGGCACCCATTCACATCCATTGCTGAGCAAGTGACGGAATGACACATTTCCCAGAATCTAATGAAGAAACAAACTCATTTACATATTTAACTAAATTTTCATTTTTGGGTGAACTATGCCTTTAAAATTACAACTTTTCTTAGACTTTCTTACATTTTTCCATTATAAAAAACCTTTTATCCAGTGAAATGGTTCAATGGATGTTAAACCTTCTTCATGGAAGCATAAATGCCAATAAAGAGCCTTTTTTAAAAGCTTCCTTAGATTAACAAAATATCCTTCACACTGGGAAAACATGGTTCTTTTAAAAGCTGATTGATGAAAACCAATGTGGAACCAATAAATGGTTCTATTGTGCTGAAATACGAAAACCCATAATATTGTTTAGTGATTTGTATTCCAGATGTTTCTGCTGACTTAATGATCTCCTTTACCACTGTTTCCTTTACCAGTGTCCTTCAAGTAACGGCTAACGCGTCGGACACGCTTCGAGAGCTTCCCTACATGGATTTACTTCAAGAGACTTGAAGAGCTTGAGAAGCTCTGACAACATTTGTTTTGGAAACAACTGGTTATCTGATCTGATTTGGACAATGCTTTAACCCAGACAATAATTATTGGTGTATATTGCAGTTTGCACAGTGGCATCTTGCTGAAACTGTGCAGGAACAGAAAACGTTAAAGAAGCACAAATAAAAATCCAAGGCGGTCAAAAGTCGGGCATGTTGGACAACTCAAAAGTTTACATCGAGCTGGGTGTCGCCAGGCTCGGGAACGTCCCCGAACCCCTGAAACCGCGGACGTCAGTGAGGGATGAGAACCATCTTAGCGTCTCTCCTGTGCCCTTCATCTGCAGCGTTTCCAATCCTAATGAGGAACACAATAATGCACTTGGCAATAGCACTTCTTCTCAGAACATCCCAGGCACTTCCACAGATTGGACTGAAGCTGACGCCACTGACAGGAGACACAGTTTGGCGACGCTCTCTGAGACCTCAAGAACTTCCAATGCTGCCACTGAGGTTTCTCAAAACTCTCGCAGCAGGTTCGTAGTGGACGATGAACCTGTCGAATCCCATCGGAGATCCGGCAGAGGCGCGTGTTCCTGTTTCCGCACGGTGAATATGGCATTTCTACGCTGTCTGGAGGAAACGCCGCTGCTGGTGTCTGGAGTAGTGCTGGCGATCCTCTTCTGCGTGACCATCATCATCATCATCCCCTCCACCGGCAGGGTAAGAGCCGAATGATTGGTGACGGACACACTTATTGGTTACTCACCTTGTTATTTGCAAAAAATGCATCATTTTATGTACATCCCTGCTGAAAAAACTGATTAAGGTGGTCACTGTGGAAGTTTGGGATCAGTAAGACTTGTAATGTTTTTTAAAGAAGTCTCTTATGCTCATCAAGACTGCATTTATTTGATCAAAAATACAGTGATATTGCAAAATGTTATTGCAATATAAAATAATGGATTTTATTTTAATATACTTTATTCCTGTGATGCAAAGCTGAATTTTCATCCGCTGTTACTCCAGTCTTAAGTGTCACATGGTCCTTCAGAAATCATTCTAATATCATATCAATGTTGAAAACAGTTGTGCTGCCCATTTTTTTGTTTGTTTTTTGGAACCTGTGATTCTTTTTTTCATGAATCTTTGATGAATTACAAGTTAAAAAGAACAGCATTTATTCAAAATATAAATCTTTTCTAACAAAGTAAAATTATGCTATCAATTTTTTTAATTAATTTAACACAACCTTGGTGAATAAAAATATTAATTTCTTTCAAAAAAGAAAGAATAAACATTTACTAACTTTTGAACAGTAGTGTATATTGTTAGAAAACCTCTGTTTTATAAGAAAAACCTTAAAAAATGCTGTTTTTTTTTTTTTTTTTAACCTTTTATTGATCAAAAGAATCAATATCAATCAATCCCCCCTCCAAAAAAAAAAAAAAAAAAAGAATCACAGGTTCTAAAAAAATATTTGGCAGCACAACTGTTGACAATTCTAATAATAAATCAGCATATTCAAATGATTTCTGAAGGATCATGTGACACTTAAGACTGGAGTAACAGCTGATGAAAATTCAGCTTTGCATCACGGGAATAAATTATATTTTAAAGTATGTAAAAAAAAAATATATATATATATATATATTTTTTTTTTGTAATAACATATTGCAATTTTTTTTTTGTATTTTTGATCAAATAAATTCAGTCTTGATGAGCGTAAGTGACTTCTTTAAAAAAAACATTACAAGTCTTACTGATCCCAAACCTTCAAACTGTAGTGTATATATTTCAACCAGAAATTTAAATTTGATGTAGATGAGTTTGTTTCTTCAACAGATTTGGAGAAATGCGGCACTATCTTACCAGTGGATGCTCTGCAGTGAATGGGTGCCGTCAGAATGAGAGTTATGAGACAGCTGATAAAAACATCACAATAATCTACACCACTCCAGTCCATCAGTTAACATCTTGAGAAGACAAAAACTGAAACAAATACATCATTAAGACATTTTAACTAAAATCCAAGTCCATAATCCACAATAACCTGTGAAAAAGTCTGAATCACGAGAGAAATCTGCACAGATCGAACACTGTTTACAAGCCGAAACAGTCCGGAATTTTGATGTGAGAGACAACAGGAGACAGTGTTATTATGGATTATTGTGATGTTTTTATCAGCTGTTTGGACTCTCATTCTGACGGCACCCATTCACTGCAGAGCATCCACTGGTTAGACAGTGATGGAATGACACATTTCTACAAATCTGATGAAGAAACAAACTCATCCTAATCTTGGATTGCCTGAGGGTGAACACATTTTCATTTTTGGCAGAACAGTTCAGCAGGTGTGTGTGTGTAACATTTGGAAATCATTGTCTAAATGTAGATTTGTTGAAATATTTGTTTCATCCAGAGCCTGAGCGTTCACGTGGCGGCGTTTGCAGTGGTGTGTGTGGTGGTGTGTGTTTGCGTGTCTCTGCTGGCGTGTTTGCCGTGTTTGCCGGTGGTTCGGCGAGGAGAAACGCCTCTTGCGCTCTTCATCTGGTCCATGCTCTTCATCGTCGCCTTCGTCTTCATCTTCACTGGAGGCGTCGTCACGGCCTGGGAGCAGGTCAGAAGATCATGACCATTTTAGACATGGGAAGTGTATACAAATGCTGATTTTTGACTGTAATGTGGTTGTTTTTCTTCATCAGGTCGCGTTCTTCCTCTTCCTGTCGTTGTCCGTTTATACGGTTCTTCCTCTCCCGCTCTCATGGGCTCTGAGCTTCGGCATCGGAACCAGTGTTTGTCACATCGTCGTCATCAGTGTGTATGTGTCCGTCACCAGCCCTCAGACACACGACCTGGCTGTGCAGGTAACACACACACACACACACACACACACATATACACACACTCTCACACACTGAGCTCTTGATGGCTGGTCAGAGGAAATGTTATATGCAAACGGTGAGCGGTGGAGGCCTTCTGCTAACGCCAGATGATTTTCCTGCCACCGCATATATTCAAAACCTCTTTCTGTGTGTCAGCTGGTGGCAAATGCAGTGCTGTTCGTGTGTGTTAACGCCGTGGGTGTGTTTCACCTGTGGCACACTGAACACGCGCACAGGAAGTCCAGCAAGAAACGGGAAGATTTCAGCAGGAACCGCGCCACACAAGCCAAACAGAAACGTGACCAGGTACAGTTTCTGAGCATGTTTCTGTTGTTTTCCGATGCTTAGGCTTTGGAACAGAGCTGAAATGCTAAATGCATTTAATTATTAGTATTGTTATTGTTGTTATTTTTAAGATTTTTTTTATTAGTTGGCTTGAAAAACCCAACTTATTGTTATCCTATTTAAACCACTTTTTTCCCTCATCTTCTTCTGAGACCAAATTTTAAAGTGAATCTCCTCCTAGACTTTTTAAGCTATAACCACCAAACTTGGCCCAGACCTTCAGACTGGTCTGCCTCGAAATGCTATATCTTATCCTAACTGATCCGGCTTACAGTTTTCATAAACCAGACTATCAAATCCACCAAAAATCCCATAGACTTTCATTGAGGGGGCAAAAACTTTTATACAAAGAGACCTATGGTGTATTTAACCTGTTTATTGCTACAGCAAAGCCTAACAGCTCCCTACTGAAAAAACCACAGCAAAACCTAAGCTGGTTGGCTGCTTTGGCTGGTCTCCCAGGCTGGTTTAAAGTGGTTTTGGCCACTTTTTAGCTAGTCAGGCTGGGAGACCTCCTAAAAGACCAGCCAAGCTTAAACCAGCTATTTTCAGCTGAAAACAGCTAATTCTAGACAAGCCTAGACTGGTTTTAGCTGTTTCTCAGCTGGTTTTTACTGAATCATCTGGTTTTAGCTGGTTTATACATGCCAAGAGCTAACAGCATGCTAATCATGCTAGAAACATGCTAGCAACATGCTAGTAACTTGCTAATTATGCTAACAACATGCTAGTAACATGCCAATCAGGCTAGCAACATGCTAATAACATGCTAATCATGTTAGAAACCGGTTAACAACATGCTAGTAACTGGCTAATCATGGTAACATCATGGTAGTAACTTGCTAATCATGCTAGCAACATGCTAGTAACTTGCTAATCATGCTAGAAACATGCTAGTACCTGGATAATCGTGGTAACATCATGCTAGTAAATTGCTAATCATGCTAACAACATGATAGTGCCTGGTTAATCATGTTAACAACATGCTATTAACTTGCTAATCATGCTAACAACCTGCTAGTAACACCCTAACAACCAGCCTGACTACCCTAACAACCAGCCTGACTACCCTAACAACTAGCCTGACTACCCTAGCAACCGCCCTGGGTACTCTAGCAAACGCATGGCAACACCTTAGCAACCACTCCAGGTACCCAAACTGAAAAACTGACTTTCAAACTGAAAACCGTCAAACTATTTAAAACTTTTAAAACTTTCTGGCTAGGCTTTTTCAAATCAGCTTAAAGTTTGTCTACAAACTTTACTATCTAGTTTTTAACTTGATTTTTTTTTTTCAGTTAATTTAAATTTAATTAATTTAGTTTGCTTGTACAAAATTGCATGTACTATATTTGACTAAAACAAGCACAAATGACTATAAAACAGAAATATCTGATAAATCTGACAGGATGAGCCACATTTGACGATAATGTCAAATATGTATGGTATATGCAAATTGTCTGTGGTTAGACTAGCAAACTTTATGTCAGTTTCTGAAATTAAACCTAGGATACTCCTGTTTTCTTACATGTAATAGTGCTTAACCAGTGTAGTGTTTAACTGGTTAACCCTCCAGGAGCATCTCCTGCTGTCTGTGCTGCCGCGGTACATCGCCATGGAGCTGAAGACGGAAATCGTCAAGCGTCTGTCTGCGAAATGCAGCGCCGAAGAGAACCGACCGAACTTCCACAGTCTCTACGTACGACAGCACAAAGACGTCAGGTGAGACAAGACACACAAACACACACATGCACAAACCCAAAGCTCAATCCCTCACAAACAGCGATTATAGTTTAATAATGGAATAATTTCGGTCTGCAGTATCCTGTACGCTGATATCGTGGGCTTCACGCACCTGTCCAGCACCTGCACACCTGAGGAGCTCGTCGCCGTCCTCAACAAACTCTTCGGCCGCTTTGACGACATCGCTAAGGCGAGCGATGATCTGTGTCATCGCTGTTGTCTGTGTTTCTCTTGTGTTCATGTACTCAACTGTTTCCCTCTCGCTCTCTGTAGAAAAACGGCTGTTTGCGGATTAAAATCCTGGGCGACTGTTATTACTGCGTGTCGGGTCTTCCTGATCCCATCTCTCTTCACGCTCGCAACTGCGTTCAGATGGGTCTGGACATGTGCACGGCCATAAAGTGAGTCAGACCATACAAAAATCATCATTTTACTGTATCAGTGTTATAATAATATCACTGATACACTATGGTAGTTTTTGTTAATATTTTAAATTAAATTATTATTATTATATTGTTAATTAATAATAATTTTCAATTATTGTTGTGTTATTTTGAGGTGACTAAAATATAAATTTTATTGTAATTTTAAGTTTTAATTATTTTGATTAACTCTTTATTTTTATTAATGCTCATACTTTCTTTTTCACTTTAAAGTTTTAGTAATTTTGTTATATTTTTTATTATTATGACTGTTATTATTTTGTTTTTAATATTATTTTCTATCTTTTATTTTTGAACTTTTTTTGTTTTTAATTCATTTTGTTATTAAAGTACAATCCAAAAATGATCTTTGCATCAGTGTTATGTTAGTATCACTGATATACTAATTTATAAAAATTTAAATTAGAGTTTATCATTCTGTTCAGTTCTTTTCAGTTCTATTCTATCATTTTTGTATTAACTTAAAAAATGTAGTAATTTTGTTGTTTTTGTATTTCTAATTAGTATTTTAACATCTACATAGTTTTTATTCATTTTTAGTTAATAGTTTTAGTTTGTTAGTTTATTTTTATGAAACGTCACAAAGGCAATTAGCTGAAATAAAATCAGTGTAATATTTTTAGTATTTTTTTTACACAAATGAGAAAAACTGAGGTTGTTTTTGACCTTTGACCCCTGCAGTAAGCTGAGGGAGGCGACGGATGTGAACATCAACATGCGCGTTGGCGTTCACACGGGTAACGTTCTGTGCGGCGTGATCGGCCTTCAGAAGTGGCAGTACGACGTCTGGTCAGATGACGTGACTCTAGCCAATCACATGGAGTCTGGAGGAATGCCTGGGTACCACACGTTCACACTTCTCATGTCTGATTACCGTAGTGTTATTAGTGATGTTTCTGATGATGACGACGGTTCCTCACAGGAGGGTCCACATCACAGAGGAGACGCTCGCTCACCTGGATGGGAAATATCAGGTTGAGGAAGGAAACGGCGGGAGTCGCAATTCCACTTTGAAGGAGAAGAGAACATTCCTGGTCATCGATCCTAATACAGAAAACTCCAATACAACACCTACGGTGATTATCAATAATCATTATTGACTACATAGATCAGTTATCTGTGGTAGGAACCTATGAAACATTTACTACTTTGCATTTTTTGTGTGTGTGTATTTGCTATTTGAAGTTTGTGAAACAAGTCTCTTCTGCTCACCAAGGCTGCATTTATTTGATCAAAAGTACAGTAAAAATTTTGAAATATTTTTAAAATGTAAAGCAGTGGTTTTCTATGTGAATATCTGTTCAAATGAAATTTATTCCTGTGATGAAAAGCTGAATTTTCAGCATCATTACTCCAGTCTTTAGCATTACATGACCATTCTAATATGCTGATGTGCTGCTCAAGAAACATTCTGATTATTATCAGCGTTGAAAACAATTGTCCTGCACAATAATTTTGTGGAAACCGTCATACTTTTTTTTTTCAGGATTCACAGATAAATAGGAAGTTCAGAAGAACAGCATTTATTTGAAAAACAAATATTTTGTAACATTATAAATGTCCTTACTGTCACTTTTGATCAATTTAATGTGTCCTTGATGAATGAAGTGTGATTTTCTCTGGTTGATTTCGTTTGTTTCAGACTAATGAGCTGAAGGTGGACAACAAACTCGTGAACCGTCAGAAGCTTCGTGCGTCGGTTCGGATGTCGCAGTACATGAAGTCCTGGAAATCCGTCATACCGTTTTCTGGACTGAACAAACCAGAGGATTCGCTCACAGCCCCGTCCACTGACATCAGCCAACCACAGCCGGCCACAGTCAGTGTCAATCTTGATCACCGTCCAATCATACAGAATCACTTTGAATATGTTAAGAAATGGCGCATATTAATGGCACCTGTCATTTGTTTATTTTCTCATCAACAGGAGCTCCCGGAGATCAACTCTCCAAGGTAAAAATGAAAGGTTTACTCATTCATTTTAGCAATGTGAAATTACTTTGAACTTAAAATGGATCAGAGCTGAATTTTATGGCCACTTTGTGCTGGACTCTGAATTTGGTTCTGAAAGTGTGAAATCACTGTAATTCCTGTTCGTTTCTTTTCTTAGATCTTCACAAGTTCTGGAAAATGGACTGATGGACTCATTAGACTCTTTGGAAAACGTAGGGTGAGTGAATGATTACAAATCTATAAGTTTCACAGTGAATGAGTCAAAAAATATTTAACTCGGTGTCGTCTTTTTCATTGTTTAGGAGACGAGCGAAGCTGAACAGTGTGACGTTGTTTTTTAATAATCTTCAGCTGGAGAAGCAGGTGTGAATTGTTGATTTATTTAAAAGCTTGTGTTCTTTCCATTTGTTTTTGATTTGGACTTTTATTTTCTAACTCTGTGCGTGTGTGTTTGTGTCAGTATTCGTTAAGTGAAGTCCAGGGGCTTCATCACTCTGTCATATGTTTGGCCTTCATCTTCTTATCTGTGTTTGTGGTTCAGATGCTGACCTCGCAAAAGTGAGTAAATGTTAAAATTTATCATTTTAAAATAAAAACATTAAAAATAAAACACTTACTAAAACGGATGAAATATTTTTTGTTTAGCTGCCATAATCATTAAAATGAAAATAATACAAATAATACAGTTATTGTAACATTATTATATTATTATTTATATAATTATATATATTATAATTTATATATATTTATAGTTATGTAATAATAATTATTATTATTATAAACAATAAACCTGATAATATTTTAACTCAAAGGGATTCAGCTGACAAAAAAAGATTGGGAATCTCTGATCTAAAAAAAAAAATCTTTGTTTTTCATTTGATTTTACAAATCAATTGTTTTTTCAGCTGCTCCAGACACCTGTTGTACAGACACACCTTTTTTTTGTTTTCTAAGATGTAATTTTGGCAAAGTTCAGATTACAGTAGTAAAACTGGCTTCACATTGATTTTAACACAATGTACATTGCCTATTATTTATTTTGTCACGCACATTAAGACATTAAGGAGCAGTTTGAAAGCGTTTTTCTAAATTTTCAAATATTTTTCTAATTGTACACTGCTGAAATCTCTCTCATTCTTTTTGTGCACATATAGAAACTTTGCGCTGGCGGTGTCTTACGGTGCCACCTTTCCTGTCCAAATACTGATTTTGCTTGTGGTCTTCACTAAATTCCTAAAGGTATGACCACATAACTTATTTATGTGACCCTGGACCATAAAACCAGTCATAAGGGTAAAATTTAAAACAGCTTTCTATTGACATATGATTTGTTAGGTTAGGACAATATTTGGCTGAGTTACAACTATTTGAAAATCTGGAATCTGAGGGTGCAAAAAAAATCTAAATACTGAGAAAATCACCTTTAAAGTTGTCTAAATGAAGTTATTTGCAATGCATATTAATAATCAAAAATTAAGTTTGATATATTGACAGTAGGAAATTTACAAAATATCTTAATGGAACATGAACTTAATATCCTAATGATTTTTTGCTTAAAAGAAAAATCTATAATTTTCTATTTTGTTTTTATATTTTAAGAAAATTCATATTAGTGGATGAACATTGTGGCTTTTTAAATGGTTAACACTTACAATTATGAAAAATGTGTTAATAGAAAGAACAAAACGATGTTATACAATTATTCTAAAGTAATTACACTAATGTTGTTATATGTGTTTATGTGTCAGCGCTGGCGCTCTAAGATTCCCCACAGCATCCGCTGGGTCTCGACGCTGTTTGACGCTGGGGCCGCCAGGGCGGCGCTGCGGCTGCTGCTGGTGTTGCTCTGTCTGCTCATAACGCTGCTCATGGCAGTGCTCAACATAGTGAGTTAACACAGCAACATACTGAGAAACATCTGCACAAACATCAGCTCATAACCGACAGGACTGTTTGTCAGGACAAAGCAGTCAAAGCAGCCAAAACTGTCTTCACACTGTGAAAGCAGATTATATGCCACGGATGTTTGTAGTGCTGCGTGTTTTTTCAAACCAGTGGAAGGAAAACATCCAGAATACACATTTAAGTGTTTATAAGAATGAGCTTTATCTATTTGCGATATTGTGATGCATATCTCTATGCATATAAGGAGGTTTTCTAAAAATGAGTGTGTATCTCAACTTCAGCAGTACTTACATACACCAAACTTAGCAGTTTTATTTTCATCTATATTCTAAAGGTTTTTACTGTGGGGTTTGTTCATATATCATTCGCCTGTTGTTTTTTATTGCGCTTCAGTTGTTTGCGTCTGTACATTTCAAACACAGTATCTCTAAAGGCCGTTTCCTGAGTTTGTTTCTCTATTTCAACAGCACTTGCATACACCGAACTTAGCAGTTTTATTCCTCTCTATATTCTCAAAGTTTTTATAGAAGAGTTTGTTGATATATCATTTGTCTTGTTTTTTATTGCACTTTATCTATTTGCGTCTGTAGATTACAATTACAATACATATCTCCAAAGCTCATTTTACTTTGTATCTCCATTTTAGCAGCACTTACAAACACCAAACTTAGCAGTTTTATTCCTCTCTATATTCTCAAAGTTTTTATAGAAGGGTTTGTTGATATATCATTTGTCTTGTTTTTTATTGCACTTTATCTATTTGCGTCTGTAGATTTCAATTACAACACATATCTCCAAAGCTCATTTTACTTTGTATCTCTATTTTAGCAGCACTTACAAACACCAAACTCAGCAGTTTTATTCCTCTCTATATTCTCAAAGTTTTTATAGAAGGGTTTGTTGATATATCATTTGCCTTGTTTTTTATTGCACTTTATCTATTTGCGTCTGTAGATTTCAATTACAATACATATCTCTAAAGGACATTTGAGTTTGTGTCTCGACTTCAGCTACACTTACAAACACCAAACTTAACCGTTTTATTTCTTTCTATATCCTGAAGGTTTTTACTGAGGGGTTTGTTGTTATGTCTTTTGCCTGAACTTACACAAAATTTTATTTCTAAAAAAATGGCGAAAATGTATGTTTTTTGGCTATTGAGCGTATTTTGTGATTTATGCAGTAACAAAAACAGAAATCCAACATCCCCTCTGTAAAAACCTTTAACTCTAATATGTCAACAAAGTCAAACAAGAATTTTAAACCTGGCTTTATCCAGTTCATTTGCACATTTAAACATATTGTTTACAAAAACTTGTAATTACATAAAATGTTTGTTATTCTTAATGTAATCAAACAACTTGGAAAGTATGGTCATTATTCACCTAGGGTGAATTGATGTTTGTTTAGTTTTTAACTGAGAAAGTTTGGTCAAATAGTTAATGTTTCACAATCTAACTTTGTGATTTTAATGGTTTTCTCATACAACCTTGCTAAAAATTATAGCACAAAAGTGTTACTCTTAAGTTTTTTGATTAGCTTCACCTTCACTGAAGAACTTAATCAGTTTAAGCAATAATAATAATAAAAATAATAGATGAAGAGTTTATTTGCAAAAACAGATTTTCAAATGTTCAAAAAAAATTTTTTTATCATCTTATTTTTTTTTGTGTATACCCAAATCAAAATAACCCAAATGCAGTCTGACTGAGAATAAAAAAAACATGATTTCTGAAAATTGTTAAAAACAGAGTTTTCTGTTTCTGCAAATTAACTCTTCAGTTGTTGCTGTCATTTCATATTATTATGACTATAATAATTATAATAATGCCACATGCACACACAAATGATTTACTTTCTCTTTATATCTGTCTGTACTAAGTCTTGAACTTTATCTCTTTGTTTCGTAGGTTTTTATTCCTGGTGATAATTGTTTAAATGTTTTCTACAATGCAACAGTACTGAACACTCTGAATCTCTACACTGTCCCGGTAAGCTTTTAGCTTATATTATAAATGATCACTAGAGATGGTAATTGACATTAATAATGACCATATGTTAATATGAGGTGTTTGTGTGCAGTATTATCTGTACTGCTGTCTGTTGGCGATGCTCGGCGTGATTGTGTTTGTGCGTGTGAGCGTGTCTGTTAAAGTCTTCCTCCTGACTCTCGCCGTGGTGGTTTATCTGGCGCTCTTCCTGCACGTTTACGCGCCGCGCTCCGACTGCTACATGAAACAGCTCTACAGCGACAACAGCACGTAAGATGCTGTAAAGTTTCTTTTTATTACAGGTGGTAAATAGAGTCAGTAGTAATTTATTTTGTGGCTTGATTGAAGGTTGAGATGATGTTTCTATGTTTCTTTTCTGTTGTAACTCTAACATGTGTCCAGCAACACTGTACTTGTTGTATAATTTCAATAAATTAAGCAGAAATGTATATTTAGCATTATATTTTGCGTGTGTGTGTGTGTGTGTGTGTGTGTGTGTTTTAGGCCGGGAGTTCTTAAGGAGCCCAAAATCATGTCCGGCATTTGGCTGGTCATTTTTTACCTGATTTCCCTTATTCTTGTGCGACAGGTAAGAGAGTGTGTGTGGGTGTGTGTGGTTATTAGTTTAATATTATGTATTCAGTAATGAGGAAGTTTACAAAAAAGTAATCTGCTCCAGATGACTAACTACAGTACTTCTCTAAACATTGTAAATTTTCTCTTGAATTGGCGCTGCTTCCCTTAGCTTTCGGGAATCGTGGGTGTTACAGCAACTGATTCATACATTATAAATATTTGACATGAGTTATATCCTATTGACTGAGATATACTGATCAGCTGATGACAGGACAATCTGCAACTAGTTTATAGTTAACTAAAGCTAAAATTAAAACCATAACCTGAAACTTAACATACTTTAAATTAATCTTAACAGAAAAAAGCTCTCCGTTTCAGCTAGTTGCAGCCTTTCTCATTTTAGTAGGTTTAACTTGAAGTAAAACTAAATAAATGAAAACATTTATTAAACAGACATATTTTGAGACACACACAACATAATTATGTTAAGCATTAACCGAAATTAAAATGCAAACAAAAAATACAAATAAAATACAATAATAGTATATTATGCAAAATTAACACTAGATAGCAAAGCCAAGGTATAACCCTACAAAAGTTTTTATAGAAATATAACATATAATATAATATAATATAATTTTTGTAGGGTTATTATACTAAAAAACTGAATCAAAAACTTGTAAAGTAAAAATAAACATTAACTGAAATAAAATGTATAAAAACATAATCTTATTTTATTTCAGCTAGTTGCTAAGGCAACATTTTAAAATTTCATTTAGTTTATCTTGATGTACTAAAACGTTAACACTAAAAATTAATAAAAAAGCCATAATTTATTAAAGATTAATTAATTTTATACTAAGTATACTTCAAATCCATTAACATACTTATTGACATGTCACTTAAGACTTACTGATATACAATTATAATTAAACTTTATTTGACTCAACTGCGCCACCTAGAGGCGTATTCTTAACATCTGTGAATGGGCCGATGCAACCCTATTTGATACATAAAGGCCTCTAAATGATCAACTACATAACTTTTGTAGGGTTATTATACTGATAAACTGAAACAAAAACGTTTTAAAATTAAAATAAACATTAACTGAAAAAAAAACATAAACTTATTTTATTTCAGCTACTTTTATTTTTCATAGTTTTTTTTGTAATTTTCAGTTTAACTTGATGTACTAAAATAAAACTTAACACTGAAATAAAATTAATTTAAAAAAAGGTATATCCCTAGTAAAACAAATCTATAAATTTAATACTTAGTATACCTCAAATCCATTAACATATTTATTGACATATCACTTGAGACTTACTGATATACAATTATAATTAAACTTTATTTACAGTATTCCTTTACTGCACAATGAACATTGATTAATATTATGCCTAAAATGTGTTTTAATATTACTATTCATAAAGATTTTATGACCTCTGTATAATATCAGTCTTTAAATGCAAGATATTTAAAGTGTACCTGAATTATAGTAAATTTTAATTGGATTTCAACACTACTTCCACAAAATTAAAGTGCATTAAGTACAAAATTAGTAATTGCAGGGATTTTTTATTAAGCACATAAATATGTAAATGTATTAGTAGTATACTTAGCACAAAACAAATTTATTTAAAATATAGTTTAGTATTTTTTTTAGTAAGGATATACTGTACATATTTTAAAATAAACAAATAAATTAATTAATTTAAAAAAAACTAATAAAAATTATGAAAACAACAAATTACTCAAACGTTAAAGTTACAATAAAAATACAAAATAAAATCGAATTAAAATATATATTAAAAGTATATATACAAGTATGATGACGATAATACGAGAACACATTAGTAAGTCATTTTTAGTGGAGTGTTTCTCAATTACACATCTTTTCCTTGTTTTCTCGATATTAACATGCAGGAGATGTGTCTCCCAACAGAATTCACCCGGTGTCATCTGAGTAATCTGTGTGTACATTTTATATAATTCAGGATGAGTTGGGCTCCCGGACGGAGTTCTTGCTGGAGAAGTGTTTTAATAAAGAGACGGAGGAAATGGAGACGACCAAGAACGTCAACAGACTCCTTCTGCAGAACTTACTGCCAGAACACGTCACAGACTTCTTCATCGGCAAAGACATACAAAACCAGGTCAGACGCTCACAGACGAGACACTTTGAACGGGCTGACGTAACCCTATTGATACACCACGGTGTCTAAATGATCAACATGATGAAAATGTTGCTGTTAAACCTGTTTCACACACAGTCTGATTAATAATTTAGTGTTTTCTTATCTACTGTAGTAAAAGCTCTTTTAGTGTAATTGTACAAATGTCCACCATCATCTAGGGCTTCACGAGTCTTTTAGTTGTCAAATCTTTACTGATTTCTATTAGGTAAACGTCAGAATAACTAGTCATATTTCCAGATGAACACTTACTGGACTGAAGCAGCTTAGCTTTACTTGATTCTCCATGAATCATTTCAGACGATATGAGCCATTAAAGCCTGATGGAACAAATATGATGTGATAGTACTGATTCTGTTGTGTGTGTGTGTTTCAGGACTTGTACAGTAAGTCATGCGAGTGTGTTTGCGTGATGTTCGCGTCCGTGCCGCATTTCTTCAAGGAGTTTTACAACGAGAGCAGCGTCAACAACGACGGACTGGAGTGCCTTCGCTTCCTCAACGAGATCATTTCAGACTTTGACGAGGTGGATGTCTGTCCAGTATCTGTTTGTCCATCTGTCTGTGGTTGTTTTAACCCACCTGCCTCATAATCTTCTCTTACAGCTCCTTAACAAGCCAAAATTCAGCGCCGTTGAGAAGATCAAGACCATCGGCAGCACCTACATGGCGGCGGCCGGACTGATCAAACCTGCCAAAGCAGAGGAGAGACAAGTAAGTCACCAGTGTATGTGTGCGTGCACGTTTTGCATATGTAAATCCACACGCGAGGGTTTTCATCTGTTGTTACCGTCCACAGGCGTGCGACACGTCCTACAGTCACGTCCGTAGCATGCTGGACTTTGCCATCGCTCTGATGGGGAGACTGGAAAACATCAACATGCACTCGTTCAACAACTTCAAACTGAGGATCGGTACAGCACAGACATTATTTATTATTCAAGATTCTGCAGTGTTTTTAAAAGAAGTCTTGTGCTACAGTGTTCTACTGTAAAAATTCTGAAATATTTTTACAATTTAAAATTGCTGTTTTCTATGTGAATATCTGTTAAACTGTCATTTATTTCTGTGATCAAAGCAGAATTTTCAGCATCATTACTTAAACGTCAATTTATTTAGTTTGATCAATTTAATGCATCCTTGATGAATAAAAGCACCTCAAAGTTTCGAATGGTAATCTATCAACATTGCTAATAATCATAAATGTTTCTTGAGCAGTAAATCAGTATATTAGAATGATTTCTGAAGGATCGGGTGACACTGAAGACTGGAGTAATGATGCTGAAAATTCAGCTTTGATTCACAGGAATAAATGACATTTTACACTATATTTGCCCAGAGAACAGTTTTTTTAAGTTGTAATAATATTTCATTATTTTCTACTGTATTTTTAAAATTGCAAATACAGCCTTGGTGAGCAGAAGAGACTTCTTTCACAAACATGAATTAAAAAATATATCTAACATTCATTTCCGTTGTGTTCGGCGTTGTGTTCAGGTATAAATCACGGTCCTGTGATCGCAGGCGTCATCGGCGCTCATAAACCTCAGTATGACATCTGGGGAAACACGGTTAATGTGGCCAGCAGGATGGACAGCACTGGAGTGCTGGATAAAATACAGGTGAGCGCCTTCACAATGTTAAAATATCAGTCTGTCTGTGTCAGAACGTAAGGAAGAATTTCTGTGTAAACCTCAGAAATCTGTGCTGCTCAAATTTACCAAAATACCAAAATGAGGAGCTGAACTTATTCACTGAAATTAGAACGTGAAAGTTTTAGGTCAGAGCTTCTCAAGCTTTCTGACTCCAAATATTCACAAGCCGCATGACATTCCTAGCAGTTCATTATTTATCACACAGAGATTATGGATAAAGATTTTTAACAACAATTTTTAGAGCTTGGCACAGAAATTATAACGTTTACTATTTAGAATTTACTATTTAGTAATCACACTTTTATAATTAGGCTTCATCATATAACCAGGATTTTCAGGATGAAAAAAAAACATTTGTTGACAAGGGAACTAACATAAATATCTTAATTTTTAATCCTGATTTTAATAATTTAAAATGATCTAAAAAAAAAAGAGCATTTTAAGTCATTCTAAATAATATGGTATGGAAAATTTAAACGTTTTTGTGTTTGCTGAGAAATTTGGATTTGTTTGCAAATTGCAGTCCCTAAAAAATGTGCATTTGTTCACAGATATTTTGCATTTTTATGAGAAATTTGTATTTGTTGGCAAACGCTTTTGCAGTCCACAAGAAATTGTCAGTTGTTTGCAAAATGTTTACATTCCCGAGAAATGTGCATTTGCTTGCAAATCTTTTGCTTTTCCCAAGAAATGTTCATTTGTTCACAGATATTTTCTGTTCTGTTTTTTTGCACATATTTTGAGGTCTCACATGACTTTAGTTTTATATTGAATTTCTTGTATTTACCTTAACTTGTGCACTTATATATTATTTGTTGTTAAGATGTAATATGTTGTATGTTTAATGTGAAAAGTAAGTGTATAATATTGTTTGAAAGTTATAAAAATATTTAATTAAAAAAAGTTGTTTAAAATGTAACCATTTTTGTGACTAGGAAAAAAGAATAGAAAATAAAATGGCTGACTTAAAAGTGACTCTTACAAAGTTAGATTAACTGATTAATATTGTATGAATATTATATTTGCGTTTGCTCATAAAACTTTTGCGTTCCTCAAGAAATTTTAAAACTTTTTGCAAGAGAACGCAAATGTTCCCCTGAGAAACTGTGGTTATTAAAACAGGTGTTAGGAGTAATAATATTTTATGTACTATTCCAGTGTTATTATATATATCACTGTTTTTGACAATATTTTGCATTCCCTGAGAACTTTAGATTTGTTCGAAAATTGCGTTCCCTTACAAATGTGCACAGATATGTGCATTCTCTGAGAAATTTACATTTGTTCGCAAATATTTTTGCATTTTGCATTCTCCAAGAAACTTTTAGTTGTTTGCAAACTTTAGTAAGAGAACACATAAGTTCCCTGAGAAACTTGAGTGAAATAAAATGTGCTTGGATAAATATATGTTTCAGTGTTTTTATGACAGAACTCAACGACTGGCAAGTGAATGCAATTTTGAAGTCATCTCAAGGCTCCATTAAAGGGGTGCTGAGGCCCTGTACTGTTCCCCGGGCCCCTGTTTGAGAAAAACTGCATTAGCATGATCCATGTCAAGTCTCCTAAATCCATATTATCAAATAGCATGTTTGAACTGGAATTCAAAAGTCTAAATGGGAACCCCAGCATCATAAGTGGAAACTCATTTGAGATGCAGTACCAGTACCAGGTGTAAATCTCAATTTGTAGGGTCTGATGAGACAAATACGGATCTCATATCAGATGTGTGTTGTTTGTTGTGTTTTCAGGTGACAGAGGAGACGGCGCAAGTGGCTCAAACGCTGGGCCACAGCGTGACTCTGAGAGGAGTGGTCAACGTGAAGGGCAAAGGACAGCTGACCACGTACTTCATCGACACCGAACATTCAGTCCAGAACGCTTAACATCCATCTGACATGTTCTTACACAGCGCTGTCAGATTGAGTTGAGACTGTGTCTGCTGTGAATGTTGACACTATAAAGAACTGAACTAGTTAGCACTTAGATTTAACCAATTCAAGTACTTTTAAAAATGAAGGAAGATTAGCATTTGTTGTTCTCTTTCAGTAGTTTTTTTCTTTGTGAATTTAATCTCCTTTTCTAAACAACGCAAAGTTGCCAAAGTCCTTTAGTTTTATATTGAATTTCTTGTATTTTCCATAACTTGTGCACTTATTTATTAAGGTTGTTAATATGTATTTAATATTTTGTAAGTTTAATGTGAAAAGAAAGTATATATGTATAAAATTTATAAAAATGTTTTGTAAAAAACAGTTGTTTCTTGTGTTTAAAATTTAACCATTTTTGTGACTAAAAAAGTAGAGCAGGAAATAAAAGGACTGACTTAAAAGTGACTCTTACAAAGTTAGGTTAATTTTGGTGTTTTTGATTTTGCTTGTGAAAAGCAAAGCGTTTTGCATTCCCCGAGAAATTAGCGATCGCTCGTAAAACGTTTTGCTACAGAACGCAAACGTTCCCCTGAGAAACTCTGGTTATTGAAATATGATTTGGGAGTAATTATATATTTATATTATAGTAATGTAGATTACTTACAAATTGTAATCCGTTACTGATTCCAAATTACATGACAAAAATTGTAGTCAGTAACGTAATCCATTACACATTTTAGGTAATATAATCGAATTAATTTTAGATTACTTTTGGCCTAACTCATTTATCACATGGATTTAAACAGGATAATCTTGTACCATAATGATACGGAGTGAGAAAATAGATTCCGTTCATTGTAATTAACAACATGAAGCGCATTAAACATTAAATTACATCTGGGTTTCCCAACCTGGGGTTCGTAAAGGAACTGCAGGGGGTTTGTGAGTTTAATAAAACGCTAACAAGTAATTAAATCATAAAAATGTCAAATTAAAATAAATAATTTCAAAATAACAATCAAAATAATACACTTACTAAAAAAGATGACATATTTTAAGCTCACCTGTGTGTCATATGACCATTAACCAGTGTCAGAGAACCGTAAACGTGCAAATGTGAAGCTTAATAATTCAAATATTTATTTTAAAATCTCAAGGGTACTTCACTTTTTTAACTTTAGTTAGTGTGTAATGTTGCTGTTTGAGCATACACAACATCTTCAAATGCAATGCAATTTTGTCTTTTACAAGACTGCTGACTGGCTCTTAAAAGAGAATATTAGGTAAGATATTATTAGGCAAATATATTATATTAGGTAAGACGTTCAGATGACAAAAAGTTTCAGAATGTCTGCAAATAAGAAATAACAAGAATCTGTGCATTTTAATGAGTTTGAAAGACAAAAGCCTTTCAATAATACTTAATAATACATGGTTAAATAACCTAATGAGTGATAATTTGAAAAAAATGAATTTGTTCATCAGTAGTTTATGCAATGTTGAAACATTTCTTAAACCTGAAATGATTTTTTGTAAATCCATTAATCAAATCAATAAATAATGAATAATTTATTGCTACTGTGTGGATAATATGTAACGATGCAATCAATAAAAAACGTAACTGCAGTCTGATTACAAGTATTTTAAAATGTGACTTACTCCAATTACTTAATTTTTGGAATCTAATTACGTAATCCAGATTACATGTAATCAGTTACTACCCAACTCTGTTTATATTATTTCAGTGTTTTTATTTATTTCAATATTTTTGCTAGCCAGTCTCAAACCCAAAAACATTTATGAAATACATTTTTTTTCTCATCTCATCATTTCCCATCACTACAGCCGGGTTTCCATCCAAAGTTGCGAATTCAACTTGCGCAAAATTGGTATATCGCATAAAACATTAGCAAATATATGACATGTCCCTTTGAAGGCTTCAGGGTCAATTTCCTTATAGATATATTTAAAATGCTGCTACGGTGAAAGACTATTGACATAGTCTAAGAAAAGTGTATTTACCATTGAATTCTCGGAAGATGAGCTAAATATCCGTCAGAAGAAAAAAAAAACTCTTTCTAAAGACCAAAATAAAAACCGCAACGGTGGAATTTCCCTCAGAACGAAGCCCCGCCCATCTGCCGTTCAGAGCGATCGCTGGCCAACCATTTCTTCGCTCTGATTGGTCGACGCAGCCGTCCGTCATCTCGCTTCCTGCTTTGGTGAAAGTGAGGCATTTTTGTGTTTTCGGAGCGATAAAGTGTCGCACTTCAAACCGAGGTGATGACTTTGTCGGTAAGTGAATATTTGCTGTCTGTTTCGGCGTGTTTGAAATCAAAACGATGTTAAAATCGAGATCAGATGCGGCTTGACAGGTTTGATGAAGCAGGAAATGTTTTTGGTTCACTTGTGCGTAGTTTTTCAGTTTGGAACAAAGCGAATTCGATTTAAACTTTGTCTTCATTGATAACTAGTAGTATTTTATTGACTTTATCCAATGAAACGTGTTATGTCCTGTTTGAATGAAACACATTTCAGTGTTGTTACTATTTCGTGGGTACGCAGGTCGGGAGGTGTTCGCATCAGAATGTCCGGCGACTCACATCACAGTAGAAGACGACGCTACCCCAAAATGTACATGGTCGCGTCCGACTATAAAGTGCAGGACCACCTGGAAGGAACCATTCGCCTGCAGCGGGGGCAGCTGTGTCATCAGCAGGAGGGAGCGGGACACAGGAACGTGAGAGGAGATTATTTATGGGTGAAGGTGAGAGACCCGACCGCGAACACGCTGTTTATCTGTCATTATCAGCTGAAAATCGATTTGTGGTGTTCCTTGGTGTCAGTGTCACGTGTTTATGTTTTCATAGTTCGGAACAAGTTGTTTTTTCCTCGGGAGGAAGTTCTTAAAGTGACATTACACTTTATTCCTCACAGGTGATCGATAATGGCTCCGTCGTGAAGGTAGAAAGGCAGGTTCTCAGTGAAGTCCCGGCTGATCTCGCCGGTCTGCTTGAACCCGTCCCTGACCTCGAAGCCCGTGTCAAACTGCTGTCCAGGACGCAGTTCCTGCAGCGAATGACTGCTTTACCGCTGGGATCAGAGGTGCGGGTCATATGGAATCGCAGCCAATCAGAGCTCGCTGAAGCGGAGCTTCGTTACCGCGGGCCGTTGACAAGAGGAAGCTCCGCTGTTTATTTTGGGATTCAGCTAAAAGTAAGTTTGAAGTCACATTGAACAATACACTGGGAAAAAAATTCAAAATCCGATTTCCAATTATAATACCAAGTGAAAAAAAAAAAAACTGAGATATTGTGAATAGAGAATATATATATATATATATATATATATACACACACACATACATTCATACACACACACATTATATATATATATAACATTTTTAAATAAATTAATGAAAAACAGTAAAGTTATAATTAATAAAAATAAAATGAATGCATACTACTACTACTACTACTAATTATTATTATAATTATTAATACATTCAATAATAAATATATTTAGTATAGTTTGTTGAAAACAAGAAACAACTATTTTAAAAGTAGCAATAAGAAATAATAATTAGAATAAAATATTTATTTCTAATAATTATTTTCAGTATGTCAATTATATATAAATAATTAAATATATTTAATAAATTGTAATACAGTATTTATTATTATAAAATGCTTTTATTATTGCATATCATTATACACATTATAAACAAATAATTGTGTTTATATAATGAATAATAAAATAATGTATTCTGTATTCGGCAGGTGTTATTAAATATATTTTACTTATCTCTTTCTCTACAATATTCATTATTGTTTTCATTTATAAGTGATTAAATCTATATATAATGAATTATAATAAAATAGTTATCATTTATAAATTACTTAATTTTGTACTTAAATCTAAGTAATTAATATATAGATATATTAATATAAACTTAATTAAATGTAATTGCATATATAATAAATAATATGTTATAAAACATTATTAATTATATTATACATATCTGTTCCTCTAATAATTTTTAATTAAATTTTTTTTCTTTATTATTAAATTAGTTGTTGTTTTTAATAATATTAAATTATTTAATGAGTAAATAATATGTTTGATTTTATGTAAAATTATAATGAAGCGTGTTTTAAACACATTCTGTCTGTCGTTGTTTTATCTCTGTCAGGGATGGGCAGCAGGTCGCGGTAAAGGCAACGGAAGCTATAAAGGGCATCAGTTGTTCATGTGTCCGGACGGCTGCGCCATGTTCCTCCCGGTCAGTGACCTCACGCTCCCTCGATCGTCCCGCAGCGGCAGCTCCGGCGACCACGACCGCCATCCGCACCAGTCGAACCACGCAGCGTCCGCTAACGGCCAGAATCCTGTCAACATCCTGTCACGTGCTGCGGAGTCCAGCCCCAATCCCGGCGTTCCTCAGCCGCTCGCCGTGGGACAGAGGGTCTGTTTCATCCAGGACGATTGCGTCCAGCGCGGGAGCGTCCAGTTCTGCGGGCCCCTGTCTAACCGGGCCCCGTCTACAATTTATGTGGGAGTTTTACTGGTGAGTTTTGACGTCCTGAGTTGAATGTAAACTTTTAGTTGTCAGGTAGGTAACTTTGTTTAATGTGTGTTTGTGTGTGTTTAGGATCAGCCAGGAGGATCGTGGGATGGATATTATAAAAACACCAAACTGTGCTCCATCCCGTTACCTGAGTTTGGAGCTTTGCTTCCCCTCTCTAAAGTAACCCCAGGTAACATTTATGCATCAGTTATCAACAATCAAGACCATTAAACGAAGAATGCACCTAATTAGATAAAATAATGTAAACAAATGCTGTCAAGCTTTAAAAAAAAACACCATAAAACTATTAAATAAGTGCTTATGAGGTTTGTAATAATTTAAAAAAATGTATTGTTTCTGAAAGAAGTCTCATCTGCTCATCAAGGCTGCTTTTATTTGATTAAAAATACAGTAAAAAAGTGAAATATTATTACAATTTAAAACAACTGTTTTCTGTGCGAATCTGTTACAATGTAATTTATTTCTGTGATCAAAATTAATTTTCGGCATCATTACTCCAGTCTTCAGTGTCACATGATTCTTCAGAAATCATTCTAATGTGATGATTTGCTGTTATACTACAGTACAATATCTACATAAAATGATTATTAATGTATAATTAGAGTAGAGCATGTTAGATTAAATAAATACATAGCTTTTATTTAATATAAATATATGCTGTAATAAAGCTGGTACACAAACAGCTTTCACTTATGAAGAGTACTTTTTAATTTAATGAAGATAAATACTACAATATTACAATAAATAATAAATAATTATTGCTTTAAATAGTATTTAATTGTATTATATATAGTACAATAAAATATTAAATGTTTTTAAAAGTGAATGTAATATTAAATAAATTGTCAAGACTTGCATCAACATCTGACAAAAGAAGGGTTTGGAACGACATCAGTTTTATTTTGGCTGAATTATTCTTTGTAATCAATGTCTAAAATAACTAATAATCTATATCTGTCTATCTATATGTGTATGTATCATGTTTTTTGTTGTGCAGAATCTCGATCTGAACGGTCTCCTCTGGCCGTAACGAGTCCCAAACCACTTCCTCAACTGCCGCCGCTGCCCGTCTCCAATAAAGCCGCCCTTCAGCCTCCGTCACCCAGCAAAGACCCGTCACAGCCCACGACGACGCCCGTGAACCGGCCGCTCATCCAGCCAGCCATGCTGGTGACGGCTAAAAAAGCCCTCCAGCCTCCGTCCTCCTCCGTCCCTAAAGCCGCTCTGAAACCTCCTCCGCTCAACACACCCAAACCTGCTCTGCTGCCTCCCGCGGTCCCGCCCAACAAAGCACAGGCCCCGCCCATGTCCCCGCCCACCGACCAGACCCGCTCCTCCAATGGCTTCCACAACCTCCTGTCTCCAGCGATCGCTGAGCAGAAGGCGGAGTTTGGCACGTGGTTGGAGGTGGGGTCCATGGTGGAGGTGAACGACCCGCCCCTTTTCGGAGTCATTCGCTGGATTGGACAAATCAACAACATCCCGGAACCGGTCGCTGGAATCGAGCTGGTACACAAACGACTCTCAAATACATCAATAAAAAAAAAAAAAAAATTAACATTATACGATTACAAATTTTCTACATGCATCCCCAGGATCAAGAGTTGTCCGCCGCCACGGATGGCAGTTATCTCGGTGAACGTCACTTCCGCTGTCCCGCTAACAAAGGCCTGTTCGTCAAACTGAGGAACTGCAGACGTGACTCTAGGTTTCCTGAACCTGAACTGCCCATTAATCAGGTCGATCGATGCAACTCAATTGGTGAGCGGAGCATCTTCAGTGCTTACATTAGTGCAGCTGCACATGCAAGTTCAGTCAGTTTCATTTATATA